>JAQFZO010000013.1:0-66637 GCA_034695885.1 Geophilus flavus
ATTTTTAGGATTTTAAAAGATTATCAAGGATTTTTGGAGGCTGTCGACGAGATTTTCGAGAATGTCGGTCCCCTCGGGATTTGGTCTAGGATTATTTTTTGTGATGTAAAAGAAAGTAGTTCTAGGATATAATATTCATTCACCTGTCTAATTATCCCAAATTGTACTAACACCTTTCTTGGAGTCCAAATTTGATGATTGTTTTATTTATTATTGGCTGTTTATGGCATAAAAACATTTACAGAGCATATTAAGCAGTTTGAGGGTCTTATTGATGCATTCCCCTTGTTAGTATAGGTAGTTGTATAAAATTTAAGGTCCCAGGGGCAGCGACGGTCATTCGTGACCAGACATAAAACAAACAACAAAACTTACAAAAATATCAATTCCAAATAAAACAATATCAATTTAATTAAAAGGCAACAATGCCGCATGGGAAAAGAACATGGATACAACCAATATGGAAAAAACAAAACTTAAATTAATTCCAGTGGATATTTTAATGCGCGGAGAAAGGCCATTGCAGTTTGCAGTTGTGAAACGGTCGTGCATTGCCTCGCGTTAGACTCACTCGGTTGAATTTTCGCCGTTTTCTAATACGACGTTGGGGATTAGTGCAAAGTTGGAATGTTGCGAGATACCAAGTTTTCTATGCTAATAGATTACTCGCTGTTTTCGAGTATGGTGGTGGTTGGTGTGTGTCTTCCCGGTTTTCTCTGAGTGCAACTTGTGAATTTTGTATGATAAAAAGCAAGTCTGCTTTTGGTTGGTTCGTTCATTCATTCGAACATACTGTGCGCTGGCTCATCAACGAAGATTGTTTGCTTTCCTGCAGCACATCTTTTGAAATTGGTCTAACATCTTTAGGCTTTCTCTTCATTTGAGCTTTAAATCGAAGGGAGTCGATGAAAGCAAACTCTCTTTTTGGGTCAATATTTATCATTATGATTAACAAAGAGAAAACGTCGCATTTTTTGTTTTCGCTCCCTCTATTTTTTTCTGTTTGTTTTGTTTTTCGTGTGTGTCCTTGGTGCGGTAAAGATGGTTTCTAGTCTTATCTCGTCGCCCGGGGATGCGGGATTAAATCTTTGTGGATGTTTTTAAGAAGAAAAACAAAGCGATCGGCCCAGTTTGCAATTTACACGGTAAAGAATGCAAACTTACCGTGAAAAATCATACGTTGATTAAATGGATGTTTGGCAGTTTTATTATTAGTGATAGTGAATTTGCGCACATTTTTCCCTAGTACTGTAATTACGGTTTAATTCTGAACTAAGGAAAATCAGATTTTACACTAGTGCAGATTTTACTTTCCTCAGAATTATACATCACGTGATATACCATGTGTTTTTTCCGATTGGTTTTATTATTTTTAAAGAAAAACAAACACAAAAAATGTCAACATAGCCCATAGCAATGGAATCAACTATTGAATGTAGAATAAATCTCAGAACAGGCCTACAAGATGGCACAAATTGCAGAACCAATTCCCTACGTTAAAGAAAAAACTACAGTATCTCCATTCCAGTATTTGCAAACATATCTTATCAAATCTTAGTGGTTTGGTGATCATTCTAGTAGAGTATCACACCAATACATGTCTAAAATTTTTAAATTCAAAAAGGCAAAATTACGAAGCGGGAAATTTGACATTGGCGCCGTTTTGGAGAGTGGTATGACGCATTTGTGATGAATTATTTCATTGGTCGTGCCGTGGTCGTGCTAGTTTGTAATTTTAGTGCAAAATTTGTGGAAAATCGTAAGCAGGGTTTATTTGTTAGAATTTATGCATTCTATTCTGACAAGTTCTATTATTCTGACGACTTGTCAGAATAATAATCAAATATTCTGAAGTCATACGTCTATTTTTCCTTGTCAGCCCAATCGAATTTAACCTACATCTTATGCGAATGAATTGAGCCAATAAGAGACTTAACTTCTAAGCAGGCTTCGATGTTCACTCTACACTGATGTCTGTCGACAAACATGGCTGCAATCTAAGTTTTCGCGGCCTTCTGATTGAACTAATATATTTTTGCCCATAAACATTCTAAATGACACAATGCTATCCATCAGGCGGGTTGGCCCGGTATTGCGTTACCGCCAGTATATTTTATAAATTCAGTGTACATAGATTTATCTAAATAAAGATAAATTATTATATCAGCATTGTTCTTAAATGGTGGTGACATAAAGAAAATAAATAAAAGAACTGGTATAAAGAAATACCAACATCTTGTCAGCCATTACAAAAACAAGTGATGCATAAAACTAACACTAGGTGGCGAAATCATTTAAACAAACACTACAGGAGCCTTGTGGTGGCATAAGAAGATCTTCTACAGAAGCTTTAAATTACAACATAATTTCAACAGCAAAGCATTAGAGAGTTTGCACAAAAAAGCAGTTATAAAGTATTACAGACTTATAGTTAGAAGGTAAAAATCTTTGATGTTAAAATTTCATTTACTGTACAAAAATAGTGAGTTTCAATCCTTATTGATTGTTTTTAGCACTTACACAACTAATTAAATCAGTCCAAAGTTGCCAGAATTGCTTTTAGAGATGATATGAACTCAGTTGAACTTTAGAGTGGGACAGCATGGTGGTCGCCATTTGCAAAGGGGATGGAGTCTATTGTAATACACAATACCATTGTTTAATACATTTGAATTACAATAATACTTAAGAAACATCTACAAGCATTATTAATTCTAACAAGTGTAAGTCGTCTAATAGAGGTTCAAATGTTGGTGAGCAAACTCCGTATTTGACTTCGTGCCATATTGAATCTTAGGTTTGCTTGTCTGATTCCTTTCTCATGGCCATAAAGTGAGGTCAAAGGGTTACGTCGGAAAAGGTAAAAGAAGTGAAAAGTTGCTGATTGAATTCTCGTTGCACGGAACATTAATATCCGGTCTTTAGACAAGCGATGGCAACGCCAGATGATTATCAGTCGAGTCTGCACGGATTAATTCGAAAGGTCGTTTTCTTGTTTACTTGAGAAATTCCTATTTCATTTCTACTCAATTTACGTCTAGGTATTAAAAATAATTAGAGACTTTGGGGGAATTTGATATATTCTTTTGTTGCCGACAATCATCGAACATGTTTAATTGACGGTGGAATTTTTTGATTTCTTTTATTTATTTGAAATTATTTTTTTCTTTTATTTTGAGAAGTTAATTAGTGGAAATTAATTTTTCTGATTGTTTTCAAGTTTTCATTTCTTTAGTTCTTTGTTTGATGAGTATGGCATGTAATGAAAATTGAAGGAAGACGAGCTGGGTAAGTAAATGAATTTCTATTTTGAGTTGCTTGCAACTTGATGCGACCGTAGGCGCACAACACACATTTGTGTCAGGATGAGATTTTTTTAAATTTTTTTATTTATTTTGATTTTTTTTCTATTTTGTTGAAGAGCGGAATGTCGCATTGACTAAACGTCAATTAAAACTTCGCCTATCAAATTACTCAATGCTGCGAGCGTTGGGTTGTTTTGAAAGTATTTAAATTTTCATTTTTATTTATTTATTTATTTATTATTTTTGAAGGAAAAAAAATAAAAGATTGGATGATGGGTCGTAAATGTTTTCAATTTTTGATACCCGCAAAGTTGAGTGTTTTAGATGTTGCTGCGTGTCGTAAAAATATGGAGAAGATGCGAGATGAGTTGAAAACCTGCAGGCGTTTGTTATTAGAAACTGCAGCGTTCCAGTCTGCAGTTTTCCATTATAAATGAAGTCGACGTCTCTCGCACATCGTCCCCAAAGGAGTCGTCATTACAAACGCCTGGATTATTCTTGCTCTGTTCATTTTCTTAATCCTTTAACACTAAAAACTCACAATTTCAACTTTTTTTGATTTTTTTCACATTTTTTTCCGAAGGTTTTGTGTCATTTCTCGATTTAATTTTATTTTATCACGTTTTCTACGACTATGGCACACTTGGTTTGTCATCCGAGAATCGTGTCTGTGTGTGTGAGAGAGTGAGTGAGTGTAGGAAAAAAATGCAGCGATGCTTTCGGTCTCGCTGACATGGACGTTCGTGAAGAGTATTCTCGCTCGATTCAATTGGTAATTTGCCAGTTCATCTCGCTTATTAGGACGAGCTGTAGGATTATTGATTGCCGACGACGAGGATTCGAATCGCTTGTTTGTTCAGACGGGAGTGCGCCTGATTTATTCCGAAAGAAAGTAAACAGAAAAGTTGTCGATAATTGGGGAAAGAAGAGCGAATTAATTAATTTAATTTTTTTAAATTCAAAACTCGACATATGGGAATAAAAATATTCACACTAGCAAACGGCACGTGCGGGGTTTTAAGGATGTGAATTGTGAAATCTTTTTATTTTTTTCTTAAGGTGCCACATAAAACGGTCTCTTGGCAGTTGGCACCAAGGTTACGAGTGAAGATTCGTAACGAGTTTGCAATTTTTCTCCTTTTTCTTGGTTAGTGTAGAGACGGGGAGATGAGATGCCGGGATCTGTGTGTGTGTTCCAATTATCCCTCCGTGAGGAATTGGTTGCGGAGAGCCGTAAACTGTAATCCTATGGAGCTCGTTTCCAGTTTTGGTGTAGGGAGGAAACTTGCCAGACGGTTAGAAACGGGAGAAAAGCGACGACGGCACTTGTATTTCAATACGAGCTGATGAGATGAAGTTGCCAGTTTGGAAGCGAACTCGAATTGACAAGTCGAAAAGTGGAATGCGTGGAAATCAGCGCGATTCGTTGACATTCGACTGACGATTTCTGAAAATTTGATAATATAAAAAATACTCGATATCGAGGTTTTTCCAATTTTTTTTCATCCTTTCCAATTTCCCCCCCCCCCCCTTTAATTAAATTTTTTCTTTCTTGGGATGTCGAAATCTGTTGCGAAGTTTAGTTTGTTATTGGAAATACTGAGTTTGGAAGAAAGGACGATTTTATTTGGTCTGTTGGATGGGGAAAACGATTATTCTGCTGGATATCGAGCCGAAATGGCGGGCGTGTGTGTGTGTGTGCAATATATATATTTGTGTCTCGAGTTAAATGAAAGAAAGGCAATCTCGTAGGTTGTAGGGTTTGTTTCCCGATGATGAAAAATGATTTTTGTTTACTCACTTTGTCGGTTGCTTGATTTCTGCTTTATTTACGTCAACCAATTCCGGTTTAAATTACACGAAACAATTAATCTTTGTTGATTTTCTCTTCTCTCTTGCTGTTTACTTATTCTTTTCTTTTCATTTGATGCAAAATTTAAAAACTTCCCTCGACTTTTGTTTACAAAACAAGGTTCGTACCATTTGGCAGATTTATCATCCGAGGGAAAAGTGGGCGGGAAAAATGGTTGAAATTTCTTGCTTACTCACGAATGCATCGAATGGCAAAGAATGATGTGAATTTAAATCGAAGGAAAATTCACTTTGGCACACCGAATTTACATAAGAATAAACAAAATGCGCATCGATCTTTGTTTATCTATTCGATTACGCCTTGATTTAGAGCGAGGAAATGAGGAATTTTACATTTATTTTCCATAATTGGGTTCTAAAACCCGCATAAAAACGCGACCTTGCATTAGAAAACGCATTTAACGACATCGGTGATCGTGCTAATTATTTGCCACACCAAAAAAGAAAAATATAATAAAAAAATATAAAAAAGTTCCAATGGACATGGAACGACGGTCGATGTCGCATCGGTGCAACTCACTCATCACGCATCACCGAGCCACTCGTAGCGAGGCCTGGAATGTGGCAGTAAAAGAAAAGCGTGTATCCAAGTCCAGTGGCTGTAGAAGGCACTTGGCAACACGTGTTGGATCCTTTATTCTCGTTGCGCACCGTTATCTGTGCGCTCATAATTTGGAAAAGATAAATTCGCTTCAATTTTCACTTCTTGCTGCAACTGAAATTAATGGACGGAATGGCTGGCAACGAGCCCGTATCGTCGACACACATAGCACCGCACTAACTACTGTATAATTACGGAAAGAAGGGGGAAAAAGAAGTGCGAAGAAATCAAGTGGTGCTCGTGTGATAACCTTTTCAACTTTTAGGAAGAGAGATAAAAAAATTTTTTACCTTTTTTCCTTAAAAAAAAAATTTAAATATTAAAATTTCATATTCAAATTGAAGGAAAACGCCATGTCTGAGGGCAAAATGGCAACCGAATGACGTGTTTACCCTCCAATTCGGTCTCATATCTCTTAAACGATTGATGGTGAGGTCAGTCGTGCCTTGGGAAATCATTTTAAATGACGAAAACCACCTGCCCCTCGGAAGAGAAACCAAAAGTATGTGCTGTGGAATGAGAGAATTAATCGTTCGATGAACTTGTGGGAGTTTTATACTTACGAGAGAGTTTCAAAGTGGGCGAGTCGAGTGTGAGTGTGTACTGTACCATTTAGAAAATGAAATTTTAGCGGCTGGCTGCCTTGCGTTGCCTGCATTACTCTCTCTGCACGTTATGTTTACTGTATACAAATGAAGTGCATTTTCCATGGGCCTAAAATTCAATTAAACTAATTCAATTTGAAGCCATTTTATTACAACATTAAAAAATTTTTACACTTCAAAAAATCAATTTTTCTTTTTTTTACGCCCTTTCGCAATCCGTAATTGCGTAATAAATTAATTATAATTTTGCACGTGTCGGTTTTTTATACGTGATATTCTGCATCTGCAGAAATGATGTCAGAAGGGCCTTAATGGACTCTGAATGTTTATCTATCGGGCCTGTAATCGAGTGATGTGCGACGGTGTTTGTGTATTCAATGTTTAATGGATGAAACCCGTAGTACTCGTAGGAGGGAGTGATTGAGTCGGAGAAGCAGAAATTTAAATTTCAAACGAGTATTCGCAAACGTCGTTAGTCGGACATCCGCAACGTGTTCTTAGGTGTCATGGCCGGCGATCGAATGTGCAAATATCGATCGGCCAGCCAGTTGGTTTCTTTGAACTCGCTCTCTCTTCGTTCGTCCCGATGCACGTCTAATGATGGAGGATTTCCGATTGGAGCATGGGGCGTCGAGATTTTTTTTTTTTTTTTTTCCATTTTTTACAACCCCCTTTCCTTCCTCCCGTCCCTTCCGTCCCCCCTTCCCACACCTTTTAACCCTATTTTTAAAGCCGAAATAAGGCTAAATCTATTTTATTTTTATCCATTTATTTTCTATTTATCCATAAAACGGGTTATAAAAACGAGGGATGAGGGTGTGATCGATAATTGAGGATCTGCCAAATGATGACATTTTAATTTCGGATTGATTGTGGGGGAGAGGGAGGTGGAGTTAATTAAAATTATGCGAGCTGGTTGATACGTTTGAACACCTTTTCGTGGTATGTTTAATTAAGTAATTTCAATCGCAAGGAGCAATATTTTAATGGTTATTATAATGATCGGTAAGACTTATCTGTGCTTCGTGTCCATCACAGTCACATTAAATTAAATATTTCTTTCCCTCGTTGAAAATCCCTACGAGGAAATTCAAACCGATTGAACGGAAAATCATCGATTCCGAACATCACACGTTGCCCTGTGTAAGGCTGTGAAGCCGTAATCAGAAGACGAATCGTGATGGACAAATTTGATTTGATTGTGATGAGACCTTGTTTTTTTTATTTTTTTTATTTTCGTTTATTTTTTTGATTTTTCTAGTTTTATTTTATATTTTTTTATTTTTTGTGTGAACATGAATAGCTTAAAAGAGCCCCGTAGCAAATATGATTTTTGTTTGAAATTTCAGCTTTGCTTGATGAAATACTGCAAAATTCAGCTCCACAGTTTTGAGCCCCCAGCTGTAAATAAGGTAGGCTCTTATACAAATGTATAAAAATCTGGAGCTTTTTTTATTGTATGTTTATTTATTTATTTCATTATTTATATATTTATATTTTTTAATTTTATTTATTTATTTAATTATTTATTTAATTTATTTATATATATATTTATTATTATTTTTTCAGTTACAAATGAATTGCCATGTAAGTTGCATGTTTGATTGCGTGTTTGGATGTATTCATACGATAGAAAACGCTTCATTTATTTTATATTATTTTCATACTTATTTTTTTATTAGTATTTATTATTATTTTATTTTTTTACATTCATGGATGTGTGTGTATGTATGTATGTGTGTGAAATTTGGAATTTATTCCAATTTATTCGAATTTTTTCGAATTTAACCAAAGTTATTGCGGGATCTTTACGTCATTTACGGCTTTTCGCAAATGATGGTTGTAAATTTCTATTAGGTTTTTGAAGAAAAGTAACGATCGTTAATTATAAGACCTAATCAGCTGATTTATAGTCTGGTTTCCGACAAGCGAATGAAGATTAAGTGGCAGGACTAATTGCTTGTCAGGTTTATTTACATTTACGATTTACTCTCGTGTTTTTATTTCTCTTTCTCTTTGCTCTCTTCTACATCTTTTAATGCATGTTTCTATTGAGTTGAGTTTGAGTTTTGGCATCGCTGGTCTCCACTTCCGAGAAGGTGAAAACTAAGAGAGAAAATATTTCGTACATTTCAGCACATTTGTTTGAGATTTCTCGAGGACAAGATCTCGGGCACTAACCCCTCGTGACGCTTGCGACTCGTGTCAGCTCTGGTAAAAGCATTGTACGATTACATTTGCAATTCAAGTGAACTCGTCCGAGTCGCGAGATAAAATGAACAAAGACGAGAAACTACGAGTTTCTCATTTTAAACTTATTCTTTCATCATTTTTTCTTTTCTTTAAAAAAAAACTAAATTTGAATATATGAAAAAAAATTTAAAAAAAAAAAAACTTTATAGCTTTAAGCCCCCGAATTAAACTCGGATTGCTTTTTGGATTGGCTTTCCTGCACATCCCATAGGCTTTTCCCCGGTTTCCTAAATGGAATTCCCATTTAATCGAGTTTGTAATTAGATAAATAAAATACTATGGAGAAAGCAAACGAAATGGGCATATTAATGTCATTTGAAAGTACCCTCGAGAGATTTTCTTTTCTTTATCTCGTTCCTTTTGGAACGTGTATAGGAATAGCCCACATTTTAGAGGTCGTCGTTACGCGCTCTCAAGGCCTTTCGAATAGCTCGTAGTCCGATTTGTCTGCCAAGAAATCTTATTGGATGCTCTCGGTCGTGGTGGGTCTTGTTGTAAATTCAAAGTTTAAAACCTCCGAGATTGTTTTAGAGGTTAGCACCATTTTGCTTTTGCATTCCCCTGTGGTTTTTTACCAGGGTGGGAAAGTAAGGAGATTTGCATGCACTTGTTATTGGCCAAAGCTGGCATTGGTCTCGTGTGAGTTGATGTGGCGCGGTCGCTCTGCCCGTGCGAAAAGCCAAAGGCCGTGGCCAATGGAAAAGAAGGTTGTTGGTAAGAAGAAGTGAACTGTTGGGGAGAAAAACAAGTCAGTGTTGAGTGTGTGAAGTGTAGTGTCTCTTCTGGCATTGGTCCAGAAGAGATTTGGTGGCTTGACGTCGCTGCAGGCTTACTGTTGAGTTGTTGGTCATTACCAAGTACATGGAAGGAGGAAAACAACACATTTCTATTTCTGGATGATGGGAAAAGGAGGGAGAGAAAGAGGGAAGGGGAGAAGGAGAGGGAAAAAATTGTTACTGTACCAATTGTGAATCCAATTATTGGAAAACAATAAAAATTGAATTATTTTCTTTTTATTTATTTATTTCATTTTATTTATTTTTTTATTTTTATTTTTATTTTATTTATAAGCAATTGTTTTTTTAAAGGGGGAGGGAGAGAGAGAGAGAGATGTTACTTAAGGTCACCAGCGGCTGTTTTGACCATACGCGACCTGCCACAAATTTAAAAGAAAAACTAATTATAAATCAATAAAAAAAAATTGGAAATTTTTGAAACTAAAATCAAATTTTCTCATTAAAACCACAAATGGCAATAAAATGAAACTTCCACGAGTAGCGAATGTTTTGAAAGAGAATCGAATCGACTCAGTTGATGTTTTTCGCTTGATTTTGTACAGGGTTTTACGTAAACTAGCAAGCAATGCAACATGGCGTTTGATTAATTAAGTAATTACCATGCATTACACGTTTCAGATGAGAAAACATAATCAATCGCGCGAAACCTGTGAATCACGTAACGTAAAGGGCTTTACGCGAACTCGCTATTGTAACAAAAAAAATTGCTCACTAAAAACTAAGCTGGAATGATGACTTTTGCCAAGGTTTCAATTCAAGCTGCCAAGTGCTTGGGTAATGAAGCACGAATATTATGGAAACTTTTCTCCGTTTCTTTGCGAGTTATTTGGCACAAGAGAAAAAAATTTAAATTCGTGGATGAAAAAAAGGGTAATCGCAGTTATCAGTCTTCTCTCTGCATTCGACGTTCGAAACCAACTTTTTTTTTTTATTTGAATCAGTGAAATTGGCAAAAATTACCCGTTTTTTTTTCTTTTATCGAGTAGTCGGTTGTTGATTCCAGAGATTGGCAGTAATCTGGATGATTAATCCCAGTTGGAAAGTCTTTCTCTATATCTCGAACAGGCAGCCACCATAGATGCAAGTTAAGTAAGCTGGCAAGGATTAAGGGGGTTTTGCTTGCCAGGGAAAGCAATTTGCGATGCTTTAATAGATTTTTACTGTTTTTTATTTTCTTTACATTTTTTAATATAAGGCACTTAACGTTTGTGTCAAGAAGGTTCGTTTTTACTCTTTTTTCCTTTACACACCATTTTTTTCTCTTCTCTCTGCAAAGCTTTTTAGTTGTAGGTAAGGAAAAGTGTGTCGAAATGTTTTGGTACCTAACTACTAATTATTTAAGTCGAAATCGAAAACAAGTTGTTGTTTTCGGCACTTTTATGTTGATTTTTGGAAGTAGGTGGAAGTTATTAAACTTGTGCTGAGTGATTTAAAATTCATTAGATTCGAACGTAGTTTTGGGTTATCGAGTTTTGGTAATTAGAGAGGAAATCAAACTGCATGTAAAAATGCCGTTTTTGATTAGCGTACGCATAAAAATGAATAGAACGCGCACACGGGGTTTCGAATTTCGCATTCACGCGTGGGCAAAATGAATATTTGAGGGCGTTCTTGATGATTTGATCGCGTTTAAATACTTGATACGTTGTGTGTGCGGTTTGTAAACTCGATTGTGAAGCGAAAGTAAAAGGTCAACAAATAAATCGATCGGGCGCACAACTTAAATTGAAAGGCTAGTGCTTGCTTGTCCATTTTACTCGCACTAATCATTCGGCAGCTGAAATATTTAGGAGGAAAGGCAAGGTAATTTAATTACGAGGCTAAATTCGTTCAAATAAAAAAAAGATTTGATTTAGAGTGGAAAGGACGAGATTTGCTTTTGTGTGCCGTTTGCCTCATAAAACATGGAGGGGAAATGGGGAAGATGGTGGAGTCGTTTGTTTGGATTTGGATTAATATAAGTTGTACTGTAAGTGGAAGCGATGTTTTAGTGAAAGTTTTATATAAAAAGCGGGTAAGTTTTAGCTGTGGGAAGAGAAACAGGTGCATTTCGTTTTGATTCACGGGAGAACCTTGCAGCAAAAATCAATGCATAACAGAATTTCAGCAAAAGTTACGGGTATGAAGTTTGTTATTTCTGTTCTTTTTCTTTTTAAGTTTTTTGGGGGGACTAGACACTAAAGGTTATAATGGATATGGGTAATATTGCTCGTTTTATCTGTACTTGTACTTGTCCTCCTTGTGGAATTGATGTTTTTCTTAGAAAGCTGAGTGAATTTTTAGTTTTGATGCAGAGGCTTCACTGCACGACATGAATTTTCTTTTAGTTGCGGAATTCCGAGCGGGTTTTAAGGGCACTTCCGGTTTGGTAAGGAATTTTAAATTACGAGTGAACGTTGCTGGATGTATGTAGTTGGTGATTCTAAGGTCTCGACTTCCTAACTCAACCGGAAGTGCTCGTTTAAACCGCTCGAAATTGATGTGCTGTGCGAGACGGAAAATATCGGATCTTTTTTTGAATGATTATTGCAGACGTCTTGAATGTTGCGAACCCAGACCTGACTTTATTCACACTGTTAGATGCTGTTAAATGTCAATGCCCTGATCGCACCGGAAGCGAAAAAAGAATTTTTTTTTAGGGTTGGTACGGAGGCTTCACTGCAGAACAGGAATTTTCGTTTATTTGCAGAATGCCGAGCGGGTTTTAGGGCACTTCCGGTTTAGTTAGGAATTTGAAATTACGAGTGAACGTAGCTGGATATATGTAGCTGGTGATTCTAAGGTCTCAATTTCCTAACTCAACCGGAAGTGCTCGTTTAACCCGCTCTAAATTGATGCGCAGAGCGAGAAGAAAAATATCGGATCTTTTTTTGAATGATTGCAGAACTCTTGAAATGTCAGGGGCTCTTAAAATTTCAATGCCCTGATCAAAACCGGGAACGGATAGAGAAATTTTGAGTGCTGGAACGGAGCTTCACTGCACGACAAGAATTTTCGTTTTTTTGCAGAATTCCGAGCTGATTTTAAGAACACTTCCGGTTTAGTTAGGAATTTGAAATTACAAGTGAACGTAGCTGGATGTACTTAGTTGGTGATTTTAAGATTTTGACTTCCTAACTCAACCGGAAGTGCTCGTTTAGTCCGCTCAAAATAGATGTGCAGAGTGGGAAGGAAATATCTAATTTTTATTTGAAGTTGTAGCGTAAGGGACTTTAAGGCTCTTAAAATTTCAGTGCCCTAACCATACCGGAAGTGTTATTTGAATCCCCTCCAAATAATGTTAAGGACAATACTCCTTAACTTTCTCGCGGTGATTACGTTTTGCTTGCAAGCAGGAAAGTCGTTGACGTTTATCTACGATTGCGTTTAAATATGGGCGATAAAAGCAAGCGAAAAGTGATAAATTAGAATTGGTAAGTTCGCTCTTAAACTACGACGCCGAATCGTCGTCATTCTACAGGCTATAAAAAAAACACACAAATCGCAACTTTTCAATTCGAAAAATCCCAGCATCTGACATTCGCAAAGTGTCATCTCTAATTGCATCCGACTTCTAAATTGTGAATTTGAAATTCGAAATTCATCAAGTTGACACCAAACGTCGTCACCAACCGTCGAGAAACCCCAAACGCTAACATTTTGACGACGAGCGAGTCGACGTCGACCTCTGACGGCGTCACCCGCACCTAATTGCTCACGACAAGGCCGCGCAAACACGGCCAAGGGTATCGGGGGAAAGCAAACCCTAAAAGTCGATTTATACCAATCTACTCACGACTTTTGGTCGTGGGGAGAGAGAGACGTAACGAGATGAGAGAAAACGGTAATTATTCATGAATGCAAATAGCCGACCACCATTCGCAATAACGATGGCGCTTTTGCTCGGCTTGCTTGGCTTGGCAGTGGCACTGACGGGCGCGTAAACAACACGGGCTTTTGGCAGAGGTTTCCTCACGACCGGGGTCGCATTAAGACGAAAGAAAAGTGACATCTTTCGTGCGTTAGAATAACTAGGAATAAAGGGCGTCGACATGTTCAAATAGTTGGAAAGTTTGCGATCGAATCGGTTCGGAAGTCGGTCCTATTGGCTTCATTACTCGTGGGTTCGTACAGTACGTAGAGGAACGATAAGTGGTGGAAAAATGAGGGTAAGGCGCTGCGCATAAGTTGTAATTAAGAATGTTGGAAAGAGAGAAGTCCCTTTTGCAATTACGTGCGCTCCATTTAACTGGGAAACAGGCGACGTGTCCGTTTGCATTTGCCACGCAAGCTTCCACCGTTGGAATTATCTCGGTTGAAGTTTTCTACGGTACAGTTGTTTGGTTGGAAATGTCTTTGCGTGTGTGAGTTTGCAGAAGTTGGCGATCGATTTTCGTGTTTGAATGGGATATTTTTAAAGTGCGTTAAATGGGTCTGATGTATTAAAAGTTTTTTTATTTTTTTTATTCTGTTTTATTTCGGGGATGAGAGTCGAAATGTTGAATAAAAGATTAAGAGTTTGAATTCCAGTGGAATGGAAAAGTGAAAAATGGCGGTGGAGACAAATGAGGGTCCATAGGGGAACGTGAGAAGAAAAATTTATTCCTAATTGAAAGGAAAGGATTTTTTCTTGTGTGTGTTTGAGGGTGGGTTGAAAAAGATGGTAAATGGCGGGTTTGACAATCGTTTGTCAAGTCAAAGAGTTTTTTTTTTTTACGTGTCGGTTCGGTTGGTAGGTTTTTGTAGTTTGAAAATAGAGGAAAAGGTTGTTTTTGTAGTTGTTGGTTTGTTCGATGATGAAAAGGGTTTAAATTTGTAAACTAGAAATGAAATTTCAATTTTAAATGAAGGAAAAATGCTTTATTTATATTCGCATTGGGTATTTTAATAGTATTTGGAATACAATAAATTTTTTATTTTAAAACGTCCCATCTTAACCCAAGTCTGAAATTCATTTATTCAGCAGCAAAACATAAAACTACCAAACTTTTTTTTTGTATTTTACTAATTCAACGCATTTTTTAAAAATTGACTCACATTTTCCCCTCGGAAAAAATTGTTTTGCAAGAGTTACAGTACGAACATGATTGTTTACATCTGTGTAATTACTCCAAACGACCTCTCTTTCCCTAGGCTTCGAATGACATTTACATTTTTCGATGCAATTAAACCATAGAAAGCAAAACAGGAAAAGAAACGAGTGAGTAATAACAAGAAAAACACGCAGAAACATCAGATCATGATATAAAAATACCGTAAAGGTCACCCCTAAAGGTGAACAAATGTGTACACAAGATTGTAACAGTCAGAACTAATGGAATCTTATGACGTGTGAGTGAAACATAAATGACTATTGTGTATTATTTTTTTTTGCTCTTTACTTTATATCACTGCCTTGCAATTTTTAAAGCATGTTTACGTAGTTCGTAGGTGTTGTTGTATATCCACGCATGAGTTAGCACCTTTTTCGTAGTTGTACAACCCAAAATGAGTGTATTTTTGATACGGTGTTAATAATACTAGCGGATTTCGCTTTTGTTTTATCCTCAGGAGGTACGGTTTAAGGTCACAGACCCGAAAGCGCACGGCAAAGGCGTGGAGAATACTATCAACCCTCCTTCTAGTGGGGGCGGTGGGGGCGACGCCGAAGCGGGTGAGAGGGGAGGAGCAGGAGCAGGAGCTGGAACTGGAGGTGGTGGATCTGATTCCAACACCTTCCAAGGAAAGAATCTCAATAAACTGTGCGGTATCAGTCCCAGCGATATCGACAAATATTCACGCGTCGTTTTTCCCGTGTGTTTCGTCTGTTTTAATCTCATGTATTGGATCATCTATCTACATATAAGTGACGTAATCGTCGAAGATATTGTACCAATCAGTGCCGAGTGAAGAGGGAGCTAGAAGAAGAAGAAAATGGGCGGCTAAAAAATAGACTTTTAGAAGAATAAAAAAATTTAAAAGAAATAAAAATATGGCCGCTCCGTATTCTTCTTATAACTAGGAACTTAATTACCATCAAGCGCACTGCTAACATCCAAGATGAAAACATCCTTCCAACATCCCTTGACGTTCGTTGTACCGATTGCAGGGTAGGACGCCTGCATTTCCAACATTTTGTCATTTTTTAAATTTTTTTTTTAAATTTTTTTTTTCTAAAAAATTTTTTTTGAAAAAATTAATATTAACATTTTTTTTAACCTTAAAAAAAAAATTTTAAAAATTGGAATGAAGATTAGTTAATTAATGATTGATTTAAAAGAAATAATCATCTTAACTCTTTTTTTTTTTTAATTAATTTTTAGATCTAAAAAGTAAGGTTTAAAATTAATTTCTAAGTTATTAGAGGGAAAAATAAGTTTTTAGTCTGGAATTAAATTGAAATCTAGGCAAATTAAAACCATTTTCTGCTACGCAATAAAAATGCGATTACCATGTGAAATCCATTCAAAGATAAAAAACACAAGATCAGGCTTAATTTAAGCTCGTGGTATCATCGGTAATACACTGGTATTATAATAGTTGTGACAAAATGGTGAGTCCCCGGTTATATTAGAAGAAATAATTATGTAAATGGCAAGAGGACGGGAAAAATTCTAAATAATAATTATATTTATCTATATGTGTATATGTATATAAATATAATCTTAATCGCATAGGAATACGGCTAAATTTATATACATATAAATGTATACATACTTCTATAATGAATTAATGATGATAATGAAAGTAATGGGAATGCCATACATTTTTATATTCAGAAAAGAACACTTTAGTGTTGTTGTTTTGTTATAGGATGGTTAAGGTTTTTATGTTGAAAAAAAAGAGTATAGTTATTTATCAATTGATTTACTGAAATTTATTCTGATGCTCATGCGGACAAATGGTTAAATGAAATGGATTATTTGTTAGGAAATTTTATTTAAAACTGTAGTCTTGTTGTTAGATGTTGAAAAAAAAATCAATTTTGGTTGATTTTTTATAGTTTTTAATTATTTTTTTAGTTTTAAGTGTTGTTTGATGTTAAAGATGGGTTTTGGTTTGATTTTATAATTTTTTAAATATTTTTAATTTTTATTTTTAAATTTAAAACAAAAATAGTTTTTAAGGTAAGGTTATGAGGTGAAGTTTATGGGCATCGAATTTTGCCATAGTTTATACATAGTGGTTACATAAAACTAGGCCTAGCTTTAATTCATTTTTTTTTTTAAGTATAAAAAATTTATTTTAATTAAAAAAATAAGTTTGAAAAAAAATAATTTTCAATTTTTAGTTTTAAAATGGTTTTTAATCAAATTAATTAGTTTTGATTTCTTTTGGTGAAATTTAACACTGGCACCTGATCCAGAGCTCAAGAATAATTACTTCTGTGGTTTGAAAATTCTAAAATGAATAATAATATTACAGATTAGGGATTTTATTTCCCATTTATTTCTCTTCTTTATTCACTTACAATTTTTTTTCCTAATCAAACTCAATCATTAAATTAGTTTTAGGTCTTTTAAAGACTTTAAATAAACAGGTAAAAAAATTTAACATTAATCGAAATGTTTAAAACACTAATTTCTATAATTTTTTTTTTATTTTCTAAAAACCTTTAAAAAAAAGCAAAAAAGCAAAAAAAAAAACAGGAGGGGATAATTCCCTGCACAATTCATCATTTTTTCGGAGATAGTTATTTCCCTCCAATTGTCCTTGCTATTACACTGCAATTTAAGAGAAAGCTTCAAGTCTCAATTCCGAGAAGACAATTTGCAAAATAATACTCAAATTTATTGCATCTTTCACTTGATTTGAATAGGATTTTAACAGCCCCTATTATTTTGTTTTCCCTTTTCTTTTTTCTGGAGCAATAAATTACACTAGATGATTTTTTTTACCCTTTGGTTGCGTGTCAGGCTTTGTATAGGGCTATGCTGTGAGTCAGGTTACTTTTTGTAATCAATGTAACATTGCTCAAAACATTTCTATTCGACTGTGAGCTTGAGTATTTATTTGGAATATTAATTACCAAATAGGATTTATCAGTTAGGTCAATATCCAAGTCAGGAATTAATTAATTAATCAATCATTCAATCAGCTATTGTCCAATGAAATAAATAATTTCAAAAAAATAAAATTATTTAAGTCAAAATGAAGGAAAAACTCAATTGTCTCAATAATCCGCCCTTATTAAAGTAATCAATATTTCCAATCTCAGTAAATTATGTATAAATACCTAGACGTATGGATTGATTTCCAAAAAAAAAAAAAAAAAAACTAAAACATACAAAAAAATATTTAATTTTTTTTTCTATTTTTATTTTCATTAATTTTTTTCCCAATTTTTAAAATTTTTTTTTTACTTCATGTTTACCTCATCTGCTTGTCTCTTCATGTAAGCAAACTCAGCTATATCTGGAAATTGCTCGAGACTTTGATCAAACAAGTTAATTATTTAACGATTTATTAATAACAGAAGGAAAAACAAATATGATTACAAGATGAAAAAATTGAATTCCATAATAGTTGAATTTTTTCTCCCTTAAAATAACATAAAAATAAAATAGCCCTTAACCCCACTTTATCTGATAGATTTAAAGAAAACCTGTGGTGTATGTCATTTCTAGCCAACTTTCCCTCCAAATAATAGATTCTATCATTGCAGTTATAGAAACAGGCGAATAAAATAGAATAAAATTAATATAATGATCATTATATTATAAATTATTGTTTTCCATGGTTTTTGGTTTCTTTATTTTTCAATTAAATAAACCTAAACTATGGGGGAATACGTATAGGGTATAATTAATCATAAAAAAAACCGGAATGCAAATGTTTAAAGGGTTTAGGGCCTCAATTTTCAATTAAAAAACGATGATAAAACTAAAACAACACAATTTACAATGCATGTATTTTGATAGAAGTTAGCTCTCTATTCCCCTTATTTAGGCCTAACCCTATAATCAATCAATCATAAATTTGGAAATAAATGAATTTCATTTTTTTTTTGACGTTAGGCCCTTTAAATATGACTTTAAAAAATAAGTTTGGTCACTACTCATTAAGTTTCTCCCTTTAAATTCCAAATTAATCGAGTTTTCTTGTTTAATTTGAGTGTTTTTGAGTAAAATTTTAATAATTTAAAGTGTTGTTTATGAAAAGGTATATTTATCCTCCCTCCCCCCCTCATGCGTGTGCAGCTATGTTTTTTAATTAACATTATTATTACTTAAAAGATAATAATAATAAAAAAAGAGTTTGTATAAGAAGTTTTAGGAATAGGTACATAAACAGTTAAAAGGACCTTTTCATATTCAAAAAAGTCACTGTAAAAGGTTTGAGGAGTTCGTCAGTTGCTTCGTGTAACTGGGTTAAAAAGATGTTGTTAGCTCTCTATTTCTCATGTTATTATTGTAGTTGAAGCAAATTAAGTCTTGCCACCCAAAACAAGAAAGTTCCAATTTAACTTGTATGTAATTTCTCACCGTGTTATTATATAATAATAATGGAAAAAAAATTGTAGTTAGTTAGGATCACTATTTACACTCAGTTCAACGTATAAAAAACGAAAAATGTTATAAGACTTAATTTAAATTAAAAAGAAAAATTTCCAAATTGAAAAAAATTCAATGTTTTTTCATCAGTTTCACTCATTATGTATAAAATTTTCAGTTTTCTTATTAATTGCTTGTGTAAATCCCTTGATGCAATTACAATTTTTTTCCTAAAATCTTTTTTTATTTCTTTCCTTTTATTTTATTATTTTTTTTACTAAAAGAAAATCAAATTGGTTATGATTTTCATATAAATTTTCAGCCATTTTGCTTTTGGTAAAAAAATAATATTTGGCTGTTGCAATAGTGCATTTCAAATCTTTTCATCTTGACTTGATAGTCATTTTCTCTGTATTTCTTCAATTGACAATTTCTGTGACTGTATATAAACGTGTAATTCAATTACGTTACACTAGAGGGCTATGAAAAAAATTAATAAAAAGTTTGGTTTGGTTTTTTTCCTTTTTATTTCTTTTTTTCTATAAAAAAAAAAAAAGTATTCGAGTGTGACTTTTTTCAAGCAATTTATTTTCAGTACAGTACCATGGAAATCAGTTTCCAAACCGTAAATAAAAAATAAATAAATAACATAAGTAAAAAAAAATTCAAAAAAAAATCCCATTTTCAATTTATGCAGAAAATTGATGAGCAGTTTCATTTAACCATACATTAATCTTTAGAAATGATCATTAAGGAACTGCTATTGACCAAGCCCAGGTAGGCAGGAAATGAATTTTCTTGAATGAATTTTTCTATTAAATGTCTCTTTTTTATTTATTTGCACAATGAATACACTTAAATAGTGATGTGCATGCACAATCAATTTTCATAAAACCATTTCTATGCAATTTTCCATTTGTAATGCACTGTTTATGCAGCATAATTCAACTCGAGGGTTGTATCACTATATATATAGGGAAAAAGCATGTTTTTTATTTGATTTTCTTATTTTTTTGAGCAATGCATTCAAAAATAGTTATTTGTTGTCGAATGTTCCATCATAACCAACCAAAGGTCAGAAATGAGGGGAAAATATTAAAGAGGCCCAATTATGGCTCTCGTTTGTGTTATTATTGGGCAATTTTTGCTCTTTGAATCCATGCAAATGATTTTTGTTGATGCTGAAATTGGAGAACGCGATGCAGAACTGAGCAAAAGGATGTTCCTTGGGCTCGTCAATGTGTTTCTATCGATCCGAATCACGTGGCTCACATTTGGGCTTTTCTTTTCAAACGAATGGGAACGTCATGCAATCTGCCCTTTGAGATGAACAAGAGCGAGGAATCTGTCTAGAGTTATTTCTCGATACGCGGCTATACATCAAATCAAATTGGCAAAGCAGCTGGAAAATGTTTTTTCCTTTTTATTCCTTTCTTTTTATTTTTTTATTCTTTCTTTACTATACTATACTTAAAATTTTCACTTCTTTCCATTCTGCCTTTTAAGGATTCAATTTCAAAGAATTTTTTCCCTGTCTATTTTTTTGCCCTCTCTTTTCTCGTTAGCAGATTGTATTCGCTTGCCACTAGGATCCGCCTCTTGCCCGTCGGGCCGTCGCAAGGTTGTTAGGGGTTGTTGGGAATCGAGTTTCTGGTTGCCTGGAAACCGGTATCACATTGCCTTTATTCCCGAAAAGAATAAACAAGAGCGTGTAATTGGAGTAGTAGTACGCAAACTTATATATAGGCTTGTTTTGTTACATGTAAATTTGTGTGCGTTTGAATTATTTTTTTTATTTTTATTTTTTTAGTGTTTAAAGGGAATGGGTGTTCGATGCCACGTTTAATAGACCTCTCGCACTTGATACGGGCATTTTAACGAAATGACCTTGTATTTGAATGTGGAATAAACCAATAGCACGCACATCTTAGCAACGGAAACAAAATTTTTAATCACGCACACTTGTTTATCGTCGTGTGGGTTTAAAACAAAAAGAAAACCATATTATTAACTAAAATGATTTCTTTTTTATTTATAATGAGTAGTAGTTAGGATTGGTTTATCTCCACTCGTGTGCATTGTTTATTATGCACTTTTAAATTCATCGAGATTTAATCCCGAGTGAATTTGTTTTCATTAATTATTATGGCGGTTTGTTGTTGTTTAAAGAAATAATCGATAATTTTTATTTCATGTTTTTAATTTTTTTTTAAAGATGATATGTCGGTTTGTGTGTAGTCAAATATAGATGAGTTTTCCTTTTACTTTCTCATTGCAAGAATCGATTTTATATTTAGTCGGGCACCAGTTCGCCTGAAAAGAAGATTACAATTTGAAAGCGGGAGAGATTTTTGATAGAATCGTTTGCCAAGAGATTTATTGGTATTTTGACAATGTTTGAAGGGAGGGGTGTGTTTACTGCAATCTCCAGTCTAATTTATCTCGAGAAAATGAAAATTCCCTAGTTGCAGTTTATGTAACCAATTCACATGACAATTAGTGCGCCCTCTGATTACGAGGAATGATAAATCTTAGAAAATTTCAAGATAAATACCACATTGTACAAAGTTTGCGAAAATTTTGATCAATTTTTTTTTTTATTTCTTTCTTTCTTTTGTGTGGGATTATTTTTATGTTGTAGTTGTTGCAAAAGAAAGGTGAAAAACCGATTAAGTTAATGGCCCGTTCTTTCTTTCTTTCTTTTTGGATATACTGTGTTAAAGGTGGTTGATTTTATTTAACAGTTGAAATCTTTTCTTCTTTTTTTGTGGGTGTGTTGGGTTTTATTGATAATGGTCAAATACAGCATGACTGCATGGGTGAATTGCTGCTGACTGTTAAAAATCCGTTATAGATTTTGGCCACTTTTCAAGCCATAAGGTAGAAAATGCTATGTGCAGATTTTAAGATTTTTTTTTTTTAAAGAATAAAAAAAAATAGCTCGTTTGACAGAACAAGAAAAGGGTTGGAACTATTTTACTTCCTTAGACCTTAGTTTTTATGTTTTAACATAAAATTTAGGACTTGGAATGGGAGGTTGATGTGTGTGCAATGAGTTGATTTTTTTTATCTTTGATTAATTACAGGTGAAGTAAATTTGAAACAAAAATTTTTATGAATATTTTTTGTTTGTGAATTATTAATGGGCTCAATGAGACTATTTATTTATAAAATTGTTGTTGTTTGGCGTTGGCTTGTAGCGATAATAACTTTCAAATGCGATCGATATCGTTCTCGCAGGATGTAGATCATTATTATAGTTATTTTTTTACACTGAAAGTCATTTAAATCTCATTAATAGTAAATTAACTTGTTTTACAGAAGTTCAGATGTTGCTTTTTTATCTGATTTTCTGATTGTTTGCTTGCATATTTCATTACTGTTATTACTTATTTTGCATTTTTTTAAAGTTTGCAAGTTTTTTTAGTTCTGATTACAGCCGTTAGATGGCAGTGTGGGGCAATGGCGGGGACTAATGTAACGTCATCACTGGATGGAGACAAAGAGAGCTGTGTGCGCCGACTGGTGTGGGAATGGTTGAACTACTTTATGGGATTTTCTAGGGATCAATGATTTTTGATGGCAGAAACACTTCAAAAATGTATTTGTGAGTCCAATGTTATGGCCTATGAAAGTGTGAGTGGATTACTGAATAACTTTGCAATGATGCTTAAAAGACTGGGTGAATTGAAGTCCATTCACATGTAAACATTGCATTGATCCTTGTGCAGGGAGCATCCTTAAATGACATGTAGTCATTCACCAAAGGAAGCAGTTTTGTAATTCAAGGAGACCCTAGCTTTGTATTGTGGCAGCGTAGATTGCTGTAATGAATAGTGTGTAATGTGATCACGAGTTACCCTGCTGTATCTAATGAATCAAATGATCAATTTGTTATTGGAGATATGTTTTCTGGGGAAAGCCCCTTGAGCAATTTTACACACATGTTTTGATAGTTGTAACTATGGAATCAAATAATATTTTATAGAATTACTCAGTTATTGGCATTCACCATCTGAAACAGTCAGAAAAGTCTTTTGTGTGACGAAATGTATGAATGCTCCCAGTGGTACCTCTTCCTAGTGGCAAATTCTGGTAGTTTCGGTTGGTTACATCATTGCTGATGAGTGCCATCTGGCCACAGAACCCCTAAACTTTAGTATTGATTTTCTCAGCATTAGTTTCTATGGCCTTACCTAGATGGCAGCACCAGTCTCTTTATTTTGGTGGCACTGTTGTAAAGTGGAAGAAATATGGCTCCCACAGACAGGAGAAAATATGGCAGATGTAGTTGGCTTTGTGGTGTGGATTTACAATGGAATTTTAAACATCCTTTCACCATATGGCTTAACCTGTCTTTGACACCAATAAAGAATAACTTGTGAATAAAATAATTTTTATTTTCTAGAAATAGTTGACAAAGAAATTGTGAAATTATAAACAAAAAATAACTCACGTTTCCCTTATTACCAATATTTCACAATCAAAATCATTCAGAAAGTAAAAAATAAAAAAATAAAAAATTATTAAAATGCAGTATGGTTATTTTTCTGATATGGTTCAACTCTCTTAAAATTGGTGACAACCAAACTGAAACATTCAAAAATGATAAATTAAAATTGAAAAAGTTGACTTTCTGCAATGGATAAATAACACTATTCTTAAATTCTCATGCAAGGTGAATGTTTATTTAAAGGCACAGAATAAAAATTGAGCAAACTGACACTTCAGAAACTTAACATTTTGACCAAAAACCAAAACAAATGAACAAATGAACATGGTGCTATACATCACCTCCTTTGAAACTGAACAACCAAACTACATCTGCACACAGTAATACAATCCCATTGATCAGGAAAATTCATTTCATAATTATACACTGCATCATTTATAATTATACATGCAAATAACATAAAAATCTTTTATTCCATGTAAATCTTAAATAAATTTATGTCGACCTTTTATAGCTGCATGAATAATGGGGCAATTTAAACGGTAAATGGACATTAATTTACAAAATCACTTTAAAAATACTTGGTCAACTAAATAACAAACTGCAATATCTCATGATTCATAATTAAGTACTGTCAAATTTCAATTAAACCACTAAGTAGAATGATAAATTCAAGCAGATCTGCCCCTTATTTTGGTGTTGCAATGGAATTTAAACCTAGCTGCACCATTTATAATGTCCTGTTGTCGTTTTTTTATAATAATTATAATTTGTATATTTTATTGTGTACATAGCTAAAAATGTTTAAACTTGAGAAAAAGTGATTAGTGGGTAAAACCAGTTAAAACTTACTTTTTTAATGTTTTTTTTTTAAACCTTAATTTTCATATTCTACGCCGAAAGAGCTGAATATCCGCTAAAAATACACTGCAAAAAATTTACTGGATTTATCAATTATTTACACATATTTTTATGTTTTTCAATTTACAATTGATGATCATTATAATTTATAATAAAATTTAAGGTAAAATTAAATATGACCAGTCGTGTTTTGCAGTGGTAAATACAATAGCAAGCATTAAAAATTCCATTTTCTAAATTTTTATATTTCATTTCCCATGCAAATTGTATAAAATTTTGATTAGATTTAATTTAATATAATAATAATGATAACCTGCATCAAAAGCATACTCGAGCCCGTGTCGTGAGAGAAAAGATATGCCTAATACAAGTAAATTTTTCTTCTTATACAGTATAAAGGCATTACAGTGCTATTTGGTATGGAAAATTATTTATAAATCGACATTTTTATACTGATGATATACTTAATTTAACCCAAAGCTATTTCCTGTCTAGTATCATTAACTATTTTTTTTTTTTTTTAGTTTTATTTTATTTTATAATTTTTTAATATATTTTGATATATTTTATAAAAATGAAAATTATGAGGGCGAGAAACAAAATTTAGTTTGTATCATTTTGTTTAGTTTGGCTATTTTTCATATAGAATGGGAACTTTGGGAGATTAAGGGAAAAAGGTGGCGAAAAAATGAAAAACCCTGGAGTATTTAGTTGACAGATGAGCAAAGGCACTTTGGGTTTGATGAATGAATTTTCCTTCTTTTTCTCTCCCTCAATCTTGATTCTTGATTCTTGATTCGCAGAACACATTGGAAGATGATATTCCACGTTTTTCTTTTGAACACAGATGCAATTTTGTTTCTTCTTTCAGTCAGACGTATCCTTCAGTTAGTTTTTGATGTATCTAGGCCGAGTTTTAGAATCGATTAATCTCTTTCAAAGAATTTTCTTTTACCCGTCTTGAATGTGATAATAGCTGCAGCGAAGAAGTACTGTATACAAAAAATCCAATGGAAATCAAAGCTACGTAGAAATCCCAACTATTCAGGTGCTAATGGTATAATGTCATCGCTCAATTTATCGTTACTGATATGTAGATAAATGATCCAATAAACGAGATTGAAACAGACAAAAAACACTGGGAATGCTATCCGAGAGTATTTATCGATGTCACTGGGACTCACGGGGTAGTCGTTAGGAAAAATTTGATCCTGAAGTTCCTATTACGAAAGAGAGAGAAAAAAATAATTAATATAGTTTCTTGGGAATTGAGGGATATGTCCCACATTAAGATTGTGCCAAAAAAGGAATTATCAAGGGTAATATACAGGAGGTGTGATTTGATTTCGTTTATGTTTCTTGGAGGATTTCTTAACGTGAGACAAGGTTTTTAGTTAGGGAAATAACCAGTGATGGCAGCGCTATCAGTTTTACAGTTTCAACTTCTGAATTTGACGTTAGAATTTAGTATTTTCTAACAATCTGACGACTAAAGCTAGGTTTTCACTTGTTAGAATTTAGTATTTTCTAACAATCTGACTGCTAAACTTAGATTTCCATTTGTTAGAATTTAGTGTGGGTCTAACAATCTGATGACTAAAGCTAGATTTTCTCTTGTTAGCACTTATAGTATTTTCTAACAATCTGACTACTAAAGCTAGGTTTTCACTTGTTAGAATTTAATATTTTCAAATATTTTCAGTTCTCACTGCAAAATTTTAAGCTATAGCTTAAATTTAAAATTTAGTTTTAAAATGATTTGAGACTGCACGTACAGTAGCTTAATCAAGTTATAGATTAAGTGATGTTAGACTAGATTAAGACCCATGATTAAGCAAAGCCAATTCTTTAAACTAGATTGAAAGCCAAGAGCTAGCTCAAACCTCCACTCAGAATGCATTGCACGTGGAAGTTTAAAGAAACAGCGGGTTAAATCGTGAATCTTACTGTTATGGTTATTTACAACAATTTGATTCTGCAAAGGAGGCCGTTCTAGTTTGTTATTGCAGTCGTGCTTAAAATGTGGATTATTCCTTTCTGGGTTCAGTGCTTTCTATTTCCTGTTTACTCGTTTATTCATGTGATCATGTCTGAATAAACAAGTCCAAAAGTGCTGGCTAGTAAATATCTTGCTCACAATAAGCTAGCCTACATCTGATCTTTTAGTGCGAACAAAGTATTATGCTAAATTCCCACTTGTTAGAATTTAGTATTTTTTAACAATCTGACAACTTGTCAGCTAATTCTGAAGGCCAGAATCTTTTGTTTCTAATCCATTGACTTGAATTCACCTTATCACTTGTCAAAATAATGAGGACCTGAATATTTTGTTTCTTATCATTTGAATTGAATTCCTCTGATAAGAAAGAAATTGCAGCCAATAGAAGACTGTCTCTTGAGCATTTTCAACGAGAATTTTATTTCATTCTGGTTCTTGTTACTTTGCACTATATAATATTACTCGTTTGGTGACATCAGTACCTGATATCGAATCTACCAATAAGGATAACATAATTTATCAATTTAAAAATATATTTTTAATATATATTTTTTTATCGATGGAAAGAAATCTTGTTGCAAACGTTGATTGTGACGATAACGAGATTCTAAAAATCCTTTTATCGTGAAAATAGCGAAAATTCGCTAAAAGTTTCACAACTATTTCTGGAAAATAGCCTTATGCTAACAAGTATGTCATATCATCCACCTCCAGAGGGCGCTGATTTTAGCGTTATATCGCCGCCATCACTGGTAACAGCTAGATTTACCATTTGTGCTTGATCGAGTGGACTGAACTGAAATACCAAATAAAAAGTGCAACGGTAACTGGCAACTGGTAACTACAGTATCTTCAATATTTACTATTATTATACCTCTCTTATATTTCCTTGACTCGTCTGCCGGAGCCTCGGCGTCACTTGCTCTAACGGATCCTGCGCATCTCCTGATTCCCGCTGATACAGTCCGTAATACTAGAAAACAAAGAGAAAAACAAACTTTACCATTTCGTTCAACTCAAACGAGGCTGTAAACTAAACTAAACAACTGAAAGAAAAAAAAAGTAAAAAGTCTATTTTCCATGGATGTGAGTGGAAATGGAGTGTGAAAACGGGAGAATAAAAGTATCCTAATGAATTAATTAGCAGATGGTAGAAAAATAAAGGGTGTTTGAGGTAATAGCCAAGCGGGAGTTTAGTCGGTCAGATACTACTAAAAGGGTTAGATGGGAAACCGCAGGAAATAATTTACCTGTAGAGGTGTTTCATGTGTTTCAAATATTTCAGGAATATTTATTTCGTCTGTAGGTTGCCAAAGCTGATAAAAAGAGCACGATAACGAGGCCGTAATTAAGCAACGAGGTTAAATAAGCAAATTTAATTAGTATAAATAGCAATAATTCATACGGAAAAAAAGATTAGCGCACAAATTTACACCTTTTTTTTTTAGTTTATAGTTTATAGTTTTATACCATAGAAAAAATAAAGAGAGTTGAAAATTAATAACCTTAAATGATTAATTGGCTTACCAAGCCTCGGCTTTGAGCCAAATGTTTGGCCAAATAACCGACAGCGGCGTATTCGAGAAGCGCCGCAAACACGAGGACAAAACAAGTGCCTAAGTATATGTCGATGCTTTTCACGTAAGACACCTTAGGCAAGGCGGCGTTGGTGCTGCTCATTAGAGTGGTCATCGTGAGCACTGTGGTCACTCCCAGCGACACACGTGCAGGACTGGCATTACGGTTGAGCCAAAACGACACCCACGAGATGACGACTATCAGTCCCGAAGGGATGTATAATTGGATCAAGTAGTAACCCATGTCACGTGTGAAGAAGAACTCGCAAGCCAAACGCGAGTAGTTACCTGGAAAAGAAAATAAAAAGAGAATAGAAAGGATTCGTCTCTCTCACACACGTTTCCACTCGTGTGTGCGGTTGAGATGTGAATATCAAAACAGTTTCCACACATAAAAATGTGATGTGAAAGGTTCGCACTTTTCAAAAATACAAAACACATTTTGCCACTATTCATTGCGTTTTTTCGAGTTTTATCTCCGTGAAGATTTTTTTTTCTTTGTGTTAAGTATGTCAACATGTGCATATTTTCACAACACATTTGCACGAGTCAAAAGACGCTCGTTTGCATTAAGTAAATTTACAGTACCTGTACTTAAGTAGATCTCACTCGCAATGGTTCTGTGACCGAGCAGCTTGAATTGGGATAATTCAACGTCGGGTGAAATGCCGAGAGGACTTTGTCTTTTTTGCCACCTGTATTTCACATCTCGTGCTGTGTAGCCGACTGAAATTGATTTTTAACGTTTTTTTTATTTATTTCGTTTTAAATTAAAAATAAAGATAAAAATTGATCCGTTTGGCTTGGAAAAGTGAAATGAAAATTGGGTGATGATGTAAGCTTGGGTATATAAAGGTTGAAACGTTCAATATTTAATATTTCCTATCATTATTTCCTCCCTTTTTTCCCTTTTATATCTTGTTGACAGTACGAGACTGTCATTTTTATAAAGACTCAATATTGCTTGGAATTTTTTTCTTCTCTCTCTTTTTCGAACGTTTGACATTTAAAATGTTACGTTTTATTTTGGTCCAAATATTAAAAGTTATTTTTGAAAAGTCAGGAGAAGGAAAATAATACTTACAACTTTCGATTTCCAATTTACACGTTTGACTGTCCATTGGAAAATACCGTAAATTCATAAAGCAAGCACCTGTCACGGTTAACCTGAAAAAAAATTAATAAATTCTCATTAAATGCTAAAATCTCATTTTATATAATATAAGAAAATTCGATTTTATCCTTTTAAATGTCAAAAAAAAAATTTTTTCGTCTGTTTTCGTTAATCTTCATCTAAAGGCTGATAAAAATTCAATCGAAAACAATTTCTTAGAGGACGACACATTTTTATTCTTTCCTTCGTTTTATTTTTTTCGAAAAACCTCCCACTCAGTTGCAGCAAAGAACAAGCTTATTTTGTATTGATCGGGTTTTTAGCTCCCCTTTTCTATTTCTTTTTCCCCCCTTCACGATTCGGGCGATTCGACACAACGCGTTGGACAGTATTTTTCCCGCTCTGGATTGCGTTTGTATCATTCCTTCTTAGTGTAATGCCCTGCCCCGCATTTTCTAAATGAACCGAGGCTTTATCTTTAGTCTTTTGGTATTTACCGAGAGAATTTTTACTCCCCGACTCGCAACTGGAAACGGTTGTCACGTACATGCAGTACGACGCTTAGTTTGCTTTCGACAAACGAGATGATTACATGTAATTTTCTAAGGAGGAGAAAATATTGAATTTTTGTTTTGTTTTCAATTTGTTTACGTTGGTAATAACGGGATTTTTTTTCTTTCTTTATATTTATTTTTGAAAGCTAGTTTTCTCAATTTATGAATGTGTCGTTTGCAGAAAAGTTATTTATACTATTTTCTATACATGTTGTGTGTTGTGAGACATAGGCTTTAAAGAATGCCATTATACGAGTAAATTATTCATTTCTGAATAAGTTGGACTTTTGTATGAAATGAACACATTCTATTTAAAAGTGCATTTCTCAATAAAGTTTTGGGAAATTTAATTTGTTTTTCGAGAAATAAGAGAGAAAGAGACAGAGAGAATACTCGAAGATGCCTGCCAGGAATATTTAGATCTGTTCTAACTCTCCCTGTATGCTTCAAAGTTGAAATCGATATTTAACGTTGATGACGGTTGATACGTCAAAAGAGAAAAATTCTATTTTACTGTAGGCAAAACAAGGAAAAGAATAACCGGAAAAGTAATCATATATTTAAATAAATTTCTTCCTTTTCTATTTTTTACAAAATTTAATAAGAAAATATGAAAGTAAAGAGGTAGAAATTCGAAAGAAAAAAAAAATAAAAGATGCAGCATTTGCTCATTTATTGTCCCATTATGTACGAAAATGAGTTTGAGAAATGAAGTGCATTAAAACTTAAAAGAAAAAAGTAATTCCTTCGACTAAAACTGTTTCTTTTATTGGAGCCAGGCAACCGTGTGAGATTTACTGGAGATGAAGCTTTGGCGATAGCGTGAGTGCGAGGACGTATTGAATTATTCACTCGAAGATGCGCAATACACGGACAGAAATGCCAACAGATGGAAGAAATGCGTCGCACAAAAGTAGCTTTCTTTCAATATCTATTGTGCTGTAAGTTAAGCAGTGGAATATCATCGAAAGAGAGAGAAAAAGCGAGTTGGACCATATGTGGAAAAAAGTCCTCAATAACCAGCTGTTGGAACTATTACCAAAACCCATATTAGACGGGGCCTTACGTACGAAATGATTGTCATAATAGACCCATTTCAAACTCGCACACACCACACCACCACATCGCCTAACGTTTCCTCCATTCGGCGCACTCGAGGAGGCCCTTTTCATGAAGTCTTAACCTTTTGAATTAATAATAATTTGAAAGCGAGTTTTCTTAACTCAAGAATTACCCGACAAACTGCATCAACATCGAAGAAACAAACATAATGGCAGCGCCTGACCCTTGCTTCCCTGGTGTTTGTTTGCGAAGAGTTTGTGCCGTTTTGGGTCGTGGAAATAACCCACTCAAATTATTAATTAATGTCGTTAACCCCAACCCTGTTAGTCAAGTCGACCCTGGTGTTTGACTTGTACTTTTGTTTGTTCTACAGTACGTTCTCTTGCGCTCGCTCTTCGTTTGTTCCATGTCCGCAGTGGTTGCGCATTTTTCTCAACGTTCCGTGATGGTTAGAGTGAAAAAATACTTTCTCCGTCACGAATCGGAGTGTGCGATTGCGTGATTATGTATTTTTTTCCCTAGTTTTTATGGGTTAAAAAAAGAATTTTCCCCTAGTTTAGTTGTTAACCACAGCTGCCCGATGATAATTGACGAGCATTTTGACAAAGGTTGCAGTGCTTTAAGTTTGTGTAAACTAGAGTGCGAGAGAGGGAAAAAAATTGTTTATTTTATGCCACACTTGTGAATACATTTTTATTTTTTCACCCCAGCAATAAGATGCCGGTTTTTGCATTCTGCAGCTGCAATTCCACACAAATGGCACCAGGCGAGGACAAGTGATGAGGTGGAAATCGTTTCGTTCAAAAACCCTTTAAACTTTGAAATTGCTTTATTTTTAAAAAAAAATTAACAAACGGTTCATTTACTAACCGAGTTTAATACCCCGGAATTAAAGTAGGATTAGTCCACAAACTCGGCGAAATTTCCAATGATTCCCCACAGTTTGTGGTTTTCCTGCAATACATACTTTCCCTTGCGGTTTCTTTTGTAAAGTTTTGCTGTGTAACACAATTTTATCTCAACACTCTTAACGTGCGTGGAATTTACAAAACACTCGAGCAATTTGAGTAACATTTTTAGAAATTTAAATTGAAATTATCGAGTGGCTCTTTGAATTAAAACATCGAAACCATGTTTCCGGGGAGAAAAGAATAAAAATAGAACATGAAAATAAAAAAAAATATCATTTTGTACTTCGTATTTCCTCCTATTGTTCATCCAAAAGCAATTCCTCTTTCTGTTCCTCGTGAAATGGAACCCCGTTGTTAGATTGTACCAATAACGAGTAGGCAATGCCGACCAACTGAGGTCTTGCTTGCTTGTCCACGCGACTGTGTGTGTGTGGGTGTGTGTGTCTGTGTACCCATCTGGTTGTGATGTATAAGCTTTAGATAGTAATGGTTTCTATTAAACTTTCAGTTTTCCCCGCCGTTCAAAAAGTTCTTATCACGAATTGTTTCCATGATTGATGCGCGTCAACAATTTCTGTCTATATGGATTGCACTCGCGGTGCATTTTTAAGGTGAAAAGGTTTGCCTTGAATTAGAGATGTATATCGATTCGTGTCGAAACAAATTGTGGATGGTATTTTTGATGAATGCACGAATCTGATTTTTTTTTTTCTTAAAATTTACGAGTTGAATGTTAAAATTTTAATTTGCATATTTCGAGATAACTTTAAGAACAGGACGAGAGAGAGGGGAATTTCTGTGTTTTTCCATGTTAATTTGAGTATCTCGAAGAAAACGAGATGTCATGGGTGGAAAGAGGATTATTGGGAATTTTTATTTTGAAAGGTAAAATAATTTTTTATTTTTTTCTATTTTAAATTTTTTGGTTTGTTGGGTTTGATCGAGCCCGCATGCAATCGATCGAAAGGAATTTTTTTTCTCTGTCTCTCTCTTCTGTTCTCTTCTCTTCTCCGACTTTCATTTCATAATAATAAATGATGTGATGGATGCGGTGGGAAAATTGTTTATCGATTGGGTCCTTAATTGGGTAATGAAAAAAAAAAATGGCAGCACGGACTGTGCATTAGACATCTCATAAAAGAAGTGAGAGTAAATTCAGTGAACGTTCGCAGGCAAAGGCACTGGCCAACCACAAACACAGGAAATTCGAAATGGAATATGGGATGTCACATCACTATGGAAATATGGGGTTGTTAAAGTTTGCACGAAAAGAGGTGAGTTAAAGCAGAGAGGTCAGTGGGAAAATGTAAACAATTAGGGAGTACAATTAGGCACGACGACACACCAGAACAGGTGAAGTGAAATGAATGCACACAGACACAAAACACACCAACACTCGGGTTTAATTCGCTTCGCGTTCTTTTTTTTAACCGTTGGAAACAAAGATGACGAGAAAAGTTTGCCCGGTGGGAAAGGGACAGATGTCGGCCGCATTATGGGAGTAAAGAAAAAAAAATATCTCGGGATTCGCTGCACTAACCAATAATTAAAGCGTTCGAATCCAATCTAACGGTCTGGTTCGCTTTAAGATGGATCTGTTGTAAGTGTAAAATCCCGAAACTCTCCAACGTTTAATTGCCGACGGTTTGTCAGTATTCAGTGCTGCTTCTGCAATTACCTTGGATGTGTTTCAATACTGCGTACACGTTCGAGTCGTTATATCCGTTTGGTATCATGTCGGATTAAATCCGCTCCAATCACCTCGAATTTCATTTTTTGTACTGCAGGAAAGCCCAGCACTCACCGATCACTCATTATATTCGCAAAACTAGCTCTAATTCACGTAACTATAAATTCTAATCCAACTATTATTGTGCCAAGAAGGTCTGCGTGAGCACTCGAACGCAGCTGTGGTGAAATATTTAAGGCAAAGTTGAATTTAAGCAAAATTGCTGTTCCATAGTAACTGACGATGAAATTGAAGAGTTGAAAAGTTCAACATTTTACTGCCTCGGGGATATATACAATGATGGTATGTGTGTGTGTGTGTTTGTTACATGGCAATAATTGCAATTGCTGAAATTAAATCAGCATGAGGTTGACCGAGTTGGAAAAGTAGGGGAGTGGATATCCTTTGTGTGTACAGAGGAGTTGTGTTGATATAGAGAAGTTGGTAAATGGAGCTGTCTCTAGCAATCGATCACTGTTGGATTTTGTCTAGCGATAGATGGGAATCCAGTGTGAATACACATCTGTTGGATGGTGGTATTACACGAAATGAAATGTCAACTTAAAGCAAAGGAACTTGTGTTTTTTAAAAAGAAGGAAAGAAAGCAAATTTGACTTTTTAATTTATTTTCCTACTTGCCCTCTGTCAAAAACCATTTAAATCATTTTGACTTTTTCCCCCATTTTTCCTTTTCCCCTTGCTACTGCAAGCTGCAAATAATGAAATGATGGTGATTTTCCATCTGCTGGACTCTCGAGATATATAATATATAAGTCAGTGTTACCATCCATGAAGAAGAAAAAATTACTACGGGTTAGCGTTATACTTCACACAACTTTTTTTTTCTCTCTCATTCTTCCTTTCTTTTTCTGTGTGCACTAGTTTTTTCTTTTCTTTATGGCAGAGGTGCTCATAAATGGAAAAGGCTGGCTCCTACTATTCTCCCATAAAGACACAAGTATTAGATTAACCTCTAGGGGGAAAGAGTTACTTTTTTTCTGCGTTTCTTTTTCATTACATTTTGGGGGTGTAATCATGTCAAGCAAGAAAACATTTATTGCATCTTTAAATATGACTGTATATTAGAGTTATATGTACATACACGCTGGTCTGCCATCGATTTTCGTAAAGTTTACGTCGTGCGCGGTGTGCATCGCAACTTTAACCGTTGGTTGATAAACTCCGGGAATTATAACGAGTCGAGTCACAGTTTGTTGTTTCTTTTTGAGACTTTAATCCATATTGTTTTCACTCGAGGCACGTCGATCTACACGGGTTTTAAGGGTTAAATGTGTGAGGTGTACGGAAAGGCACTCGAGAGAATTTCTTTTTTTTTTTCTGCTTCGCAACTTTCGCTGCAAATTTGAACAAAACGCAACACTGGGAATGGAAAAAGAAAAAAATTCTTGCCCATAGGATGATTGAAGAGAAAGGTTTTATCGGACGAAATGTAAAAAAGGGAAAATATAAGGGGAAAAAACGTGAATTTAAGGTAAACAGTTTGGATATGTTGAAACTTAAAAGGCAGATCCAATTTACGAGTGCAGGAAAAGTGGAAGAAAAATTGTTTGCATTTTATATTAGGGAACAACTTTCACTTGTAAATTGTTGGTTTATTTACGCAGGGTCCCTGCAACTTTAATCACACGTCGTCTACAAAGAAAACGTAAAGCGTCGGCTTCTTTCATATGTATGGTATGTGTGCAACACAGCAAAAAAATGAGAAAGTAATGACGGGGAAAAGTAATACCACAGAGAAATTATTCTCGTTAATGATAGTAGAAAGTTTGTGGCGGATACGTTTACCATTATAATTACGATGATTTTTATGTATAACGGAAAATTGGAAAATTGCAGTTCCTAGCATGCAATTTTCCCCTTAAGTCACAAGGCACAATCGTATAAATCTGGAGTACCATTTGGTAACGCTTACATTTAATTTGCGTGATAAATACGGCAATAACTCGACATTTTTGATTTTTCCAAAAACGATCAATTCCACCGTCATCCCGACCAAAAAACGAGTCATCAACACGAGCATTTATGACGTTTATTATCCATCCACTGATGATGTGCATCGTCGTTCCGATGGTTATTGCCGAAACGAGGTATACCGTGGTTGTGCTGCTGTCAGAAACGCCAGTCAACGTGTATATATATATTTTCACTCATTTATTTAGTTGGTTATTATTTTTTTGTCACCGTTGTTGGCGAAGTCTAAGGGATAATGAGCTAGGGTGTTATTTTTACGGCTTGTTTTTCTTCTTTAATGATTGCGAGCGTGTTTAATTTCCCCGCTAGAGATTGCGGAGCCAGACGTTACTGCAATGCTTTTGGGTGAAAGATGACCTCACTAACTCTTGATTACACGTTCATTGCGCTGTTGCCAAAGCCGCAGCTTCACTCACCGTCCTCTTGCTTGGTGGTCGAAGTTGCGAGTGTCGTCGAATGCCAAAAATCTCAACACCTCGAATTACAACGCGTTTGCCCGTTGGCCGTTTTGCACAAATCTCCCTCTCTACACACTTCCTTTCCCAAAGCGAACCAAAAACCGTCTATTTGCCAAATTGTTTCTGCTGCTTAAACCAGACATTAGATGGGCGGGAAGAAAGATGTCGGAAGTTAGTAAATAGTTTAACATTCGTCGAATATGTAAATTTTTTAATGGTTCTTGCAAGGGATTCTTCAATTTTTTATATTTAATTTCCTTAGTGGATTTTGCGAGTGAATTAGTAAAAGGTGTATTTTTCGTGCCGGTAGAAGCATCTGTTCTTTGCAGAGATACGCCCCCTTTACAACCGGGGTAATTAAAGACATGGTGAGAAACTAATTCGATCTGCAGTGTGCGTGGTGTAAAGAGAGCATGCCCCGTTTCCAAGACGACGGCTTTTCACTTACAAAATGTAGAACGCACAGTAGATGTAAAGGCATAATTGATTTCACAAAGTCATAAATATTTTAAGCACGACCTTCTCTGCGCAGTGTGTAATCAAGCTTGGGATGCATGTGTACCGTAATCAAATATTAGGATTATACCATTCGCTTACTTCCTCTTTGATTTTTTTCTCTTGTTTTGTTTTGTTTAGTCAAATTTCATAAAAGTCGACAGAGTTACTGTTCATACAGTGTGAGTGTGGGTTTTCTGTATCGTTTGACGTGTTGGAGTTGCAAACTTGCAATGCGTATCGATTCATAAAACACGGAAAGGAAAAAAAACTTGACGTGAAAAAATAAATGTGCAAATAAAAATGTCAAAGGTCTGTATATGCGGCATGAATTTTTAAATGCATTTGTAAAGTGATATGTTGGGTGGGGCTTAACTGCTTTAACGCAGTTTGTTTTATTATATTTATTATTTATTCCATATAGTTTACTTCTATTTAAGTTATATTAATTTTCTCTTGTGTGTTCAGTTAGTAAGTCAATTGATTTCCTAGTTTTCTCATGAATTTTTTGTTTCCTCCATTTTTTTACTCTCCATCCCATCCCAACGATTTTCCTTCTTTTCAGTCATCTGGTCTGGAGTTGAAATAAAAGGGGGAAAGTGGCTCACTGTCAGGGTCCATTAAAGAGGAGAGATTGTTATGAACGCAGCGCTGCGATGAATGCATGAAAATGCATGAAAATGGGACTAAGCAGTCATCAAAAAATATTATCTCCTGCTCACGATATTGCTTCAGCTTAGAACTTGATATTTTAAACGAAGATAAAAACATTTATTTCCTACTTTACCCGTTGAATGAAAATCATAAACAGCAAGAGAGAGAAAGAGAAAGAGAAAGAGGGAAAAAAATCGCTTTAATCATGTGTGAAATATTGAAATTTCGCATCAACGAAAATAAATGACGTTAAAAGTCAGCGGAGTTGCAAGACCATCGGCCAGCTAATTTGCACGTGCACGTTACGTGCGAAATTGATGGGAACTGTGGCTCTACGTTATTTTTTTTTTAACACTGAGAATGCAAACATCTGTGTCGTGTCTTTGGCTCATCTTATTGCCTGCAAGGTGAAGAGGATGTGGAATATAAAAAAAGAAAGGGGGGAAAGCAAAGAGGATGGTTTTTAAAGGTAGGGGGAGGCGATGGAGGGAATTTCAATTTTCTTTTTTCATATGCCAAAATTTTAATCAAGGTAAAAAATTCCTCAGTTATGAAAAGAAGGAAATGAATTTTTTCCACTCTTCCGTGAGTTTGGATTAAAAGAGTATTTTCGGTTTGTTTTATTTTGATTTTTTCTCTCTCTGTGTTTTTATTTAATTTATTGCAAATGGAGGGTTTTCCAAAATGCATATCTCGGTTTAATTACCAGTTCACGAAGTTTTGGAGAAAAGTTTAATTAATTTTTAAGTACCACATATATGTGAAGTCGGTCGAGTAGTTGAAAGAGGAAGAGAGAGAATTTGTAGAGAGGAGAGACAAGTTTTTGAAATGTAAACGAGTCGCTCGTTAATTGGAGTCTCATTAAAAAGATTGATGATTTAGATGGGCAACTAAGAGTTTGGGTTCTGGGTGTTGGTTGGTGGGTTGCAATTTCACCGCTTTTGATTCCCGGTTTGACGGATGATGAGGGAAGTGGATGGAAATAATTTGTCCTTACCTCATGCTGCGGATGATTCGACCATCCGAGCCGATTCTCAGGAAGGAGTTTAGTGTGGTGGCGTTGTGGAAGTAGGCTTTTTTTTCGTTGACGAAAAAGGTGTCCGGGATCCAGATCTGATTGATGACGTCAGATCCCACTGACAGCTGGCTATCCCAGTCTGGAGAGGCGACCATTAGCCGCTCGTCTGACCAAAATTGGCGGAAATAGAAATCGATCGTGAAGTCCTGTAGGGAGGAATAATAATGAGTTATGACTGTATTATTTCTCGTTTCGCACTTTCGCACATCATTTTCCTTATTTTTTTGTTTTAAAAAAGAAGGAAACACTAAAAGGGAGCGACTAAAAATAGGTCGTCGATATTACAACGATACCTGCTGTATATCGATATTTTGCGATAGTTTTCCAATGATTTTTTTTCCACTCGATTTTTCATGTAATCAATTTGGACGTTGCTCTCTATCAGTTAAAATGAGTGGAAAATCATTAAAATCAATAAAAACGAGTAAAAAATCGTTAAAATCGATCAAAACAAGTAGAAAACTCATTAAAATCAATAAAAGCGAGTGGAAAACTCATTTAACTCATTAAAAACGAATGGAAAATGTTCGAAAATATCGACACATCGTTAAAATGTCGACGACCGGCGACCTACTTTTGGTCAATCACCATAAAAACATGAATCGAGGAAGTAAACAAACTCGGGGATACTAAAAAAATCAGTCAAAAATTATTTCACATCATCCCGTTGTTAATCCCGTTATAGAAAACATGGCGGCACGTCGTGTCTTACAGTAGAAGATTCATCAATATTCCGAGTCGAAGCTCAATTTTATGGTACATGGAATCGACAGATTAGATTCTATATATTTTTTTCCGACTCCCGAAGCAACTCTGCGTGAAGAGAATTTTTTTTATCGGCAACAGTCATCAAATTTGATGAGTAAGTTATAAAATCAAGTTGCATTGCAAAGAGCACCTGTGCAGTGTTTTTGGAGCACGGGTCGAAGGTTTTCGAATCTAATGAATTTTAAGTAGTCGGGGAGAGAAAACCTTTGGGAAAATGCATCGAGCAATTGTTGAGCTAATGCAAAGCAATGGAAAGTTCATTTAAGGCTATTGAAAGGAAAACGCTCGAGTGCTCGACGAATTAGCATGGTTAATCGTACAAGAAAATAACTTGCGTTTAGCAACCAACGAGGCTTAAAGCATAGCGAATAAATTCGCACTTATTCTAGATGAATATTACGATTACTCCAATCTGCATCTGCATTGGTCGCTGGATTAAATGATGTGCGTGCTCAACAACATTAATAACAAGCATTCGACTGCAAAGAGAGTGAAACGAACCAAATTAGCTTCCTTCCCTTCCCAGGAGTGTCAATTAAAATCGATAAATAGATTGGAGATCGATAAGCAAACATTCGGTCTTAAAGTCGCACTGCAACCAACCGACCGACACAGTCCATGTCGTGATTTTCGGGGTGAATCTAGTAATTAAAGCGTTCGATTACGTGTTATTATTAGCCAATATTTCACGGATTTCTATCTCTTCCGTGATTAGCGGATGATTTATGGGATTACGTCGGATGTTTGTGTTTAATTCGACCGAACAGACGCATTGCAACATATGTTTTCTCGAGTTATTCGCCAATGGGAATTGGGTCATCGGTCAACAAGAAAAACAAATACGAGTTCTATACTTAGTTACGTACAATACCGTACCTAGGAAGAAGTAAATAATTTTTTTTTTAAACTATCTGCACGCAATACGTTATTCCGGTCAATCAAAATCGATTATTTTGTCCTCACTCGTATACTGGGACTGTTCTGTACAGCTAAAAAGAAAGTCGAACGACTCGGAAAATTATTCGCAGAAATTGACGTCGTCGGGGGCCAATCAGGAAAATAGGGCTTTAAATTCCCACTCGAGTCTCGTAAGGGCCCCATTATGAATAAATAGGCGATTTCTCTTCTTGTACATTCTGTGGGTTTATTTTTCACAAAGTGAACCGCGTGAGACGAATTTCTAATGGGATTTCTCGCACGTGGACAAAGTCCCGTTTGCTCTATACACCGCACACATACTCCCTGGAGACGCATCTTGCACAACCTTGTCCTCGAATGTCTAACACCCGAGAATTGGAAGAGACGTTTTGTTGGCAACGGGGCGAATCAATGGGAGGAATATTCAATTTTAATAATTGAACGCACAACGTCGGGTTCGTCTGCGGCCGTAATTAGGTCGGGCGATGCCGGTGTGTGCGGGGTTGATGGGTTTGAATATGTTTAAAAATTCTTAGATATTAGAAATCTCATATTACTAATGCAGGTCATTTGGAAATGAGCCAGTTTAATCTCGACGTGTACTGTATAGTGCGGAACTGAAAAGAAAACGTTTTGCTTATCTCGGGGTTTTAAGGAAGGAAGAGGGCGTTGCTAATGGATGTACGGTATTCGGAGAAACAGACACAAAGCGAGTTTGCGACCAATAATCCATCCGTGGGTCCAATTCTTTGCAATTAGGAGTTAGTCAAGTGAACTGTGCTTGATTGAATCGGCACACGTCTCGCCTCGTTGCTTTTGACAAAAATTGGCGCTGCCATTTGCAGTAATGGAGTGTATGAGTTGTCAGTGTACCAGGGAGAGGTTTTCATTTTTTTCATTTTTTTATATACGGTTTTATATACCGGTATATATACTGTATATTTTTTTTTATTAGGTACCCTAAATCGTGTATTGTAATTGCAACACCGGAGTCTCCCCTTAAATCATTATTTTAATGAAACCGCAGTCCAGTAAGTTGGGAATTCAATTTGTCTGCATTTCGAACCCGCCCAGAAACGAAAACCTGCTGCCGTTCGTGATCTTTGACATTTGCATGTCGGTTTTGTTGGAATGTTTTCTCAGTTTAACAACTTTCAAAGTGGTAAATTTTTTTTAGGGGGATGGTTTGTTGTATGTATGGATTTTGAAATGTCAAGGATCCAGTCGCGCAATTGTAATTTAGAATTGTAGAAATGTTAGACAGCTTAGGTGAGTAACAAGGTAGAGTAATTAACGAAGGAAACGAAAGGAAAGTGGGCTTTCATTCTTACTGATTGCTTAATTAAATTTTAGCTCATTTGTTGGAGTGAAGTTTTATGCTAATGTTTGAGTGGGTTGACGTTTTAATGGAGATGGGTGGATCGGTGGCGAGTCTTTTCATCCATCCTCGATAGACCGTGCGACGTAAACATGAACAGTTTCAATTGTGTTTCTCGGCGAGTGACACGTGTTTAATGGCCTGTGATGTGTATAAAAATGGGAAAATGCAACTGTTTGCCATGGTTTTCCACAGTGGTTTTCAACAATTCACTACATTTCGGTTTAGTTTCCACTCCAAAAGGGTTTTAGCCGTTGGAAATCGCTCCTCTGGTGGCTGTTTTTGTGTTTAACAGTGAAGTATTACCCGGGTATACTCACGAAATGGGGTGGTTGGGGAAATAATGCAGGGAAAAGCCGTTGGTGCAATAAATAAAGTTTTAAAGAGGGGTTTCCGGACTTACCATGTCGATTTCCGAAACCGAGCTGAATCCCAATATGTACATGGTAATTGCCACTTCAACAGGTGGACCTGCAACGATAAATTTTCAATTTCTTTTTTATTTTTTTTATTTATTTACGGTAACTGGTAAATGTAATTTTTAAAAGTTTTGGATGAATCGAAATTTATGATTAGTTTTGAGAGAAAATTTAATTGCGTTTTAATCTAATTACCGAGGAAATATCGGGAGAAATTAAGGGCAACCGAGGTTACTTATTTCGACTGTGATTATTGATTAACGCCGGAAAATGGAGATTGATGCGACCAATATGGCGCTCAGGGATGAAATGGATTAGCGATAAAAGAAAGCGATGCATTTAAAAGTCGTGTAATAAAATGAAATCGAATATACCTCATATCAATACCGAGTTTCCATATATATGGCGCCATTAAGGTGCAGTTTAATTTTCGATATACAGGAACAGACGAGAGAGGAAGGAAACATTTACTACGATTAAATCATAAAACGAGAAATTTTATGCTTAATTAATCCTTAATATTTACGATTTTAACACAATTTTCGTAATAAATTGATAAAATTTTAAATTGAATAAAAATAATAATCACTGATGATTTTATGTGGTTTTAATGGGTGAATAAGAGTTTTCATTTTTTTTAAGGACAGCGAATCATTTTATCCCACGGGATCCACGGATGTTTCAACCATGGTAAAAAATTACAAACCTGGAATTGCAAGTAAAACGACTGATGAGGCGTACTTTGCGCTTGCGCAACTTATGAATGAAGTGATATACGAAGTAGCTAAGTGTGCTCGTAAGGTGACAGCAGAATCAAAAATTAACTATAATACAATGTGCAGTGCGATCAAGAAGGTGGAAGAAAGCTTAGACCTGGAAGATACAATTAAAGCGGCATTTGATACTGAAAAAGTCAATGTAACGTAGCTACAAATTTTTTTTTTTTTTTTTTTTTACGGAGAGACGAGAGGAAGGAAACATTTACTCCGATTAAATCATAAAACGAGAAATTTTATGCTTAATTAATTCTTAATACTTACGATTTTAACACAATTTTCATAATAAATCGATAAAATTTTAAATTGAATAAAAATAATAATCACTGATGACTTTTTTTATAATATATAAAGGGTAATAAAAAACAGAAAATTGGTATTTTTTTACTTTTTATATTTTAATTTAATTTTCTTTTTATCTTGGGAAATTGCTTTCATTTATAAACTGGCTTGTTGACCCATGGGATTAAGATGTCAGTAGGAAAAAGAGGCGAGCGTCTGATGAATTTTATTGCTCGTCACGAAAAAGATCCATTCCCCTAGTTTTAATCAAGATTTATATATCTATATATATTTTTTTTTTATATGGGAGAGGGAAAGTGGAAAGAGATAAGATCCAAAGTGATTTTACACCTCGACTTGACCAGAGATAAGTGGGTCGAGGCGAGCATCTTGGAGGAATTTCCAAATGACGAATTTTTGAACGCTTGCAGGCGTGATTTGACTCCATTTCTATGCTAATCCAGCTTTGAACGCGACAGCAGCGTCTCATTAGGCGCAAGAACGCAGACAGGAATTGCTAGTGCCTTGTCGGCGCCGTTTTTCTTTTTTTCCTTCACTTTTTTTTTTTTTTTGAAATTCCTGAGTAAGTTGTCTTTCGACCCGTTTTCATGAAGGGTTTTTTTTATGAGGTCTCTGATTAGCTATCTTCCAATAGGTCAAACAAATGAAAGACCTTTTTAAGGAACCCAAGTGAATTTTAATTAAATTCTATTTTAAGGCAATAATTTATGAAGCTTTTACGCTTGTTCGCATTTTCTCTTTTCCTCACCGTCGATTAATTCCTTTTTATTTATATTTTATTTTTTAATTTTTTCCTTTCTCTCTCTCCCTCTTGTGATTAATTCAGATATTTTTATAGTTTAATTTTATGTGGTTTTAATGGCTGAATAAGAGTTGTTTTCATTTGATTCGTGTGTTTTATTTTAATGAACCCTCATCAATCTCTTGTTTGCTGAGTAAATGTTTGTGATGTTACGTAAAAAAACATCAATCGCGAAAAAAAGAGTAAATGCAACGTTATAAAAAAAATTTTCTCAAGATAAAAAAATAAAGAGGATTTGATTTCTGGATTAATTCGAGTCGTATTACATCATATGTCAATGTTTTCTTGGGATCGCATGGAAAGTAAAAGTCAAAACAATTTTTTCTTTGCATTAATAAAGACGAAAATCCCTCAAAATTGACCCTGGGCGAAGTCTGTTAGTGAGTGAGTAATAAGGAGTGCACGACAGGGCAGCCGTCTTACGTGGGTAATCGAGCATTTTTATTTCCACTGTTTTGTAGTTCTTTAATGTTATTTTTTTCTCTTTCTGTCTTTCTTTTCCTTTTCCCCATTACGTTTAATGCAATAATAATAGGGATTACGAATAAGCACTACCAGTTATCGATTTAACCCTGGAAATACTTAACACTCCTTTCTGGAAATTCCAATTTTTAGGTTAAAAGGTCTTTTCAGCTAAAATAAGGCGATTAAAAGTCAAACCAGTTGCGATAGCGAGTATATTTACCTGCAAATCGGGGAGAAAAAGAACTAAAATGGTGGCATCGTACAGAAATTGTATTTGAATCGATCGTCGTACGTGTCGGATCGGTTTGATTATCACGTTAATGTTATTCATTAGGCCTAATTAACGTGTCGAGAAAGCGTAATTTAATATTAATAGTCGTACTTGATACAGATTACTTTAGACTTGGCAACGCTGTTGAATATTTAAACGACGTCCTCTCTCGTTTAAAACATTCAACACTAATGAATTCAATTCATTGATTTGTGTTTGCTCCTGCTTTTACACGCGTTTTTTTTTACTATTTCAAGGCGCGATGCCACTCGACGAAAAAAAACCCCGAACGACGTCTTTAAGGGACGAAAATGACAGGAAAAATCGGAAAGAATAAACAAATGGGAAATGTCGGTTGATAAAAAATTGATGCGGTTTGTTCTCAGTTCGACTATTTGTGCATTGTATTATGCAAAATGCATGGAAACTAGGAAACATTAGGTCGAGTATTGATTTGCCGAGTTTACTCGATGCTTGTTGTATTATGGAAAACAAGCAAAGTGGATATGGAGGATTCGACATCGACGTCGGAGAGTATAGCCGTGAGAGACCGGTTTTCCAACCAATCCGAATCTCATACATAACAAATGTTTGTTTGCGTGAACGAGGATTTCGTGTTGCGAGTTTTCGAGTTTATTAAAGGTTTTTCTCCTCTTTTGCAAGCAGGGTTTGGGTTGGTTGGGTTGATGGTGGATAAAGGGGTGTGAGGTGAGGACAAAATCGAGTTCTAGTTTGCAAAGTTAATGGAATTTCTATCAAGTCTCAAGTGGCGAGCAAATCAAGTTGGCTGTGTGAGAAGAAAAGAGAGGAGTAATTTAAATTTCAAAGAAATCAGAGAAGTAGAAAGCATTTCACACTGATGGTTTGCTTGTTTACTTCTCTCTTTTCACTTTTCACTTTTTCTAACGTGTAATTTATAATTTTTTATGGAAGGGGAGGAAAAGAAAATTTATAAAAAGTTTTTGGAAATTTTTGAAGGGAAGTTGAGTTAATGAGCTGTCTTTTTAGCACGAGGGGAGAGAGGAAAGAAACAAAGTTTCAGGGAATTTTGCCAACATTTTTAGTTACCGGAGAAGAGAGTGTGAGAGAGAATAAGATGAAGAAGAGGTGAATAATGTGAAAAGCAGCTTATGATTATTTTTTTTTTCTTCTACTTCTTTTTTTCTCTCTTCCGTTGCCTCGATACGAGATGGAGAATGAGATGGTGTGTGGGGAAGATGTCTGCAGGGCGGGGTTTTGGTGTAGTTTGGCTTTGAAGTATAAATTAAATTTGTTGTTGGGTGTTTTTACCACCTTGCTTGCTGCTGCTACAGATATTTCTGAAAAATTGCCAGTAGGTGCTATTAGTCTGGAGACTTGCCAGACTTCGTCATTTTATAAGATTACAATAATCGTAGTCGAGCGGTGCGCTGCACTGCAAAGCAAGACAATTTTTTTTTTTTTTGGAATTTTATAAAAATCTTTTTGTCCGACACGTGAAATGGTAGGTGAGTGTGACACTGGGGGGACTCGTGGTCGTACATTTCCCTTATTATCAGCGAAACACAGTCGATGCAGGCTTAATATAATTAAGTGTGGGGAAGTTGAAGTGTCTCATCACCTTTATTGTCTAGTATCTTGTACTTCATCTTGATAAAAACCACATTTTGAGATTTTTTTTCCTTTTTCATTTTGATTTTAAAAGAGGGGACGAAGGAATAGCCAAAGGTGGAATACGATTCTTTTATTTTTTCGCGGTTATGGTACACCGAGATATATCTACCAATTAATTTTCTGTTCTGTTAAAGTTACAATTCCCCGGGTAATGGTACAGGTGCAACAGAAACACTGATAAAGAATTTACTTTTTCATTTCCAAACCCGACATTTAGTTATTTTTTTCCTTTTTACGTTATATTTTTTTGGGAGGGGTGGGAAAAAGGTTAAAGGCGTTTTTATTATCTCCACCGTGCCATCATCATCTTAGCCACATTCACGGACCCTCCCTTTATATATATATCTATACTTTTTTGGCGTTATGTCGTATGCAATTCCCACCCGACTCGATTTCATGGCGGTTCCGCTCTCAAAATTTCTGATAAATGACAGCAGTTTTCTTCTCGCCGGTGACGAATGGAGGGCTAGAAAGCGCGTCAAACTTGTTGTTTCTTCTTTTATCATTTTATTGTGTTATTTTGGCTTCAATCCCATGGCCAGAGATGGAAAAATGATTGAATTTTTTTTTATATATACTGTATGTTTATGTTTATTCTATATTTTTATTTTTTGTTATTATTTTCTCCCCCTCTCTCTCTCCCATCGAGATAATTTCTCGCTTCGATCCGTATGAGGCTTATTTACAATGTTTTCCCTTATTCGTTCTCATTACCAAGGAAACGGTAATCATACATATATTTTTAATAACACGCTCCTAGTTTTTCGATGTATTCATGATTTTCATTATCTATTTGCAACTCGGCTTTAAATTCAGTCTTTTTTGTGTGAATGAACTGAATGGATGAACAGGAACGGTGTGGGGGGAAAAGTTTGGAAATTGAAGAGTTCTTTCATTAGACTTTTCCAGCCGTAAAGTGTGAAAGGTTTAACGATAAATTTTAAGGTGAAAAAGTTTTGGGGGAAAGGAAGAAAAATAATCAATTGAATGAAAAAGAATGTTTATTGGGTCGAGATTTGGCGGGTAAATGAAGGTGATGCGGAGATGGAAGGGCGTGGAGGGTTAAAAACGAGGTCTAACTCAGTGTAAATTGAAGGAGGAAATTGGTTAGAGTGCTAATTTAATGACAATAATAACCGGGCACAGAAATATCGGTACAGTAAAAGTCATTTGACGTAAATCAGTCTCCAGTTCTGCACTGCGAGTGAAAAGCCATTCGAATTCAAGCGTTGCAGAAATGGGAAATTTTCAATTTGAATGAAAACGTTTCCTACAGTTGTGAATTTCAAAACGCTCTGCACTTGGTGTACAAATTTTTTTTTGGACGAATTACAATATTCGTATACGTGTAGACTCTCGGTGGTTAAATTTTTGAATTGTGTTTGTTTGTTTTCCCAACTAGAAATGCGGGTAAATTGTAAATAAGTAAAATGTTTCGAACGGATCTAGCGTACAAGGAGTTGAGTTAGAGATTGGGCTTTAATATTTAAGGGTTTAGTTGTGTAAATAAGGAGGTTCGGTAGTGTAAAAAGAAAAAAAAACTGATCGATTTATGTTTATGTTTGCGATGAGGGACGTTCAATAATTTACTGAGCTCGCGAGTGATTAACGAGTTCCACCATCTGCGTTCGCTTGATTTTCGATTTCCAATTCTGGTTTAAGTGCTGACTAATGAGAACGTGTATGAATACAAAATGTAAATGCTCAAAACTCGGTTTAATTATTATTTCCCTTTTGTTGTTTTTCCGTTTCTCCCATAGAGAACTTGTTTGTCTCGTTTATTCATGAGGGGGTTGAGATGCAATTCCATTTTCTAATCTCAAACCAAACTCGACTTATCTAAAACTGCTTTTGCGCATCCAGGTGAAACATCATAAAATTATATCGATTGTAGAAAAAAAAGTCGCTGCTTTGAAGGAGAAATTGTACGAATTTTTTCTTTTTTTTTTATCCTTCCATCATTTTATCGTTCGTCATCGAGGAAAACAAAATTCTTTTCTAAGATGTACATTTAATAATGGAAAGATAAGATCGTTGGGTTCTTTCGTAATTAAGATATAAAATGAAATTCTCTCCTTAAAATGGAAAAAACAAGGTTAAGGGATGTTTATTATTAAAAATTAGGCGGTATGATGTTATTAAATTTTTCTCTACCGTCTATAAAATGAATATTAATCCATAAAACCAGGTGATGCGTTCGAAAAGTGGTTTAGTGGGTACGTACACCTTAATGTGCTTTTACTGTGTAAACGATAACCGTGTCTAATCTTCCTCACCTGAGGTTATTTTTGAAACCTTTCTTGTTTCTGCAATGATTTATTTTAGGGCCAATTTAATTATATACGCCGAAATTTGGAAGGGGCTAAAACGCCACTTTCTCTTGTAATGGAAATAGCTACAAGACATGTTCTGTGTGGCCCAATTTATTGTCTCTAAATGTGAAATATCGTTGGCAGAGCGTATAAAGCACCCTTCATTCGTACTAAAGCTAGGTAAACTTACTCGAAGCCTTATAACTAACCACCAAATTTAAGAAAGAACGTTTTAAATAAAATTCTACGCAATGGTTAAAAAAAAAATTGAAAATTTTATTTTTTAAAATGTGACAATTACAATAACAACTTAATCTCTCCAACGGTATTTGCAACTTGGATTCATGCAAACGTGACACAGACGCATGTCAGATTCGTTACCTGCGCAATTCGTTTGAAAAAACACCGTTTTCTTTTCTCCGCATTTTGGGCATTCGAGGTCATGCGAACGGGGAAGGGTCGGATCGGAAGTGATGGCGCTAGCGACAATGTGGTTCAACTCGTTGTACCCCTGGGAAACGTTGTTTACGAAAATGCAATAATTGTCGGCTCTTTCCTGGTGATTGCAGTTGCGACATACATAAAGTAGTATTCTGTTTACTTTATCCTCCTTTGGATAAAGCATGTTGTTGCATTCACTACAAAATTTGATTCCTACAAAATCGGCCTTCGTATTCATTTTCTGATAGTTACAGTTGTTGTTGGCAGGAGACAGAAGAGACACGTGTAAACGAGTTGACGTTTTACTAACGAATGCTTTATTCAGATAGATTTAGTCTGGTGCTAACCACCGGAAGTAGTTAATCATTACAAAGATAAAAATACATGACGTAATGCATGAGTCATAGATAAAATACAGGTAACAGTTGTGCTTGACCCGTCTGTTGTTCTCGACTAGCTCGTAGTAACTGAATGCTGTATGAAATGACCACTGGGGTTTAAGTACGTATAATCTTGGCTTATCAATTACGTAACTAATCAGATTGCAATATAAACACTTACCTTAACTAAGATAACACCCAATCTGTAATTGATAAGATAAGTCTCATACGTACATAAACCCCAGTGGTCAGTTGAATACAGCATTCAGTTACTACGAGCTAGTCGAGAACAACACAACCGTCGAGCGCAACTATCAGAAAATGAATACGAAGGCCGATTTTGTGGGGATCAAATTTTGTAGTGAATGCAACAACATGCTTTATCCAAAACAGGATAAAGTAAACAATATACTTCTTTACGTATGTCGCAACTGCAATCATCAAGAAAGGGCCAACAATTATTGCATTTTCGTGAACAACGTTTCCCAGGGGTACGACGAGTTGAGCCACAAGGTCAGCGACATCACTTCCGATCCGACCGTTCCCCGTTCGCATGTCCACAAATGCCCAAAATGCCGACGAAGCAAAACTGTGTTTTTTCAAGCGAATTATGCGGGTAACGAAGAAAACATGCATCTGTGTTACGTTTGCATGAATCGTAGTTGCAAATTCCGTTGGAGAGATTAAATTGTCACTTTTTTAAAAAAATAAAATTTTCAGTTGTTTTTAAGATTACGAATTTTCAATTATTTTAATGCGTTGCAGTATAGTTTTGTGAGAAACGTTCGTTCTTAAGTTTGGTGGTTAGTTATAAGGCTTCGACTGATTTTACCTAGCTTTAGTACGAATGAAAGGTGGTTTATACGGTCTGCCAACGATATTTCACGGTTGATCGTAGGTAGGCCGCAGGACAAACCATACAATTTCGTTCATTCATTAAGTTTTCTTCAACGTTTAAGAGATAGTAAGTTGGGCCGAAACACATCCTTCGGCCATTACCAGGGTTCTTTTCACTCTTTAAGACGCTCTAAACATGTCATTTAAACACATATTTCCTACCTATTTCCACGAATAAGGATTTTATAGCGATTTACTAACATTTTGTTTATTTCCTTGGCAAATTCGGTTTAAATTTTCTTTAAAAAAATCGCACATGACTGCAATACCGACCTTTTTCAGTTTTCTAATTAGTACAGACTATTGATTCCACACACAGAAAAATTAATCAAAATTTAAATTAGATATTTAAGTTAAAAAAAAAATTCTACCGTTGACAAATATAAATGTGACCTGAGATTATTTTTTTTAATTCTGCCTGCCTTTCCATTTTATCAAACGGTGCACCAAATTGCCATTTGTCTCATTGCTACGGTATCTGGTGTTTTGCAGGCTTAGTTTTAAACCCATTTAAAAAAAAAAAGAAAAAGAAATTCATTTGGAAAAAGCACCGGAGTCTGCAATCTGCTCCCATCTTTTTTTCCCCTCTCTCTCTCTCTCTCTCTTCTCTAAGACAATTCATCTGTTTTGCTCCCACGTTAAGAACTCTCTCGAGATTTTCGTTGTGCCCATAAACAAGGCATCATGTGCTCAATGAAGTCTCCCACAAGGGGCAAATGTGAGCGGTGTGTCCACCAAACTCACGCTTCGATTAAATCTGTCTCTCGATGCTGTCGACATGTAACTCCCAATTGGCTCGTGCTGGGGGTTTGGTTTCTCCCATTCTTTCACCGATTGACACGTTCGTTCCATCGCGGGTAACTTAAGTTCGGACGATCGCTTTCGCTTTGAGGTGTGGTTTCGAAGGTAAAGGGAAGGAGGGAAAAAATGCCTATGGCGATAAGAGGTCAGTTGCTCACGTGAGCGAGTGCTCTCGTTCGGATGCTGCGGTCCATTTCGAATTGGAACTGACTTGTCACTTCCGTCGATGTTTCGAGATCCTTGTATTTTTTTTTTTTTTTTTTTTACTTTGGTATTTTGACAAATAAGGAAAAAATGTCATTTATTTTTATTTTTATATTTTACGATCGATTTTGGTTTTTCTTTCAAACGGTTTTTGGAAAGGCGGATTTAATTCCCAAGTTTTAAAGAGAGAAGTTTACGAGATGATGCGGGTGTCTGGTAATTAATTTAATTCGTATAATTTCATTTGACTTCACTTAAGAACCGTAATAAGAGTGTGAATTATGAGTAGGGGCAAGCAAAGTTCTTGGTTTTTTAAAATTAAAATAATTAAAAGGAAAAAAAATTAATGGAAGGTTTTCTTATTTATGATTCAATGAGATTCTCTCTCTCACTCACTCCTCGAGTGGGATTAAGTGAAAAGAAGCCGGGAATAATATTATTAAGTCGATTGTGGATCACTGAATGACAGACAAAGAAGTGGTTGATGAGAACGAGGCGAGTCAATACCCACAATAAAATTAAATCCGATTACACATCGTTTTGTACAGGTATATCGTTGTGTGATTGATCTAATTTCTTACGTTTTAGTGAGTTTAATTGACGTTAACACGTCTCTCTCGATTTTATATTTCTCACTTTGACACCTTAAATTTAGCAATCAAACAAACTAATTTAAAATATTAGTATATTTCCGAAAATATTTAACATTTCAGAGCATTAATCATTCATTAAACGATTTTAATCCCTAATAGAGAAATTATAGAGGATGAATAGTCAAATATGAAACAGTTTTTAATTTTAATTAACAGATTTCAATACAGGTTTATGTGTTCACCAAGGAGTCTGCTACAGCGCTGCATTTTTGTTTCCAAGATTCAAAGACTTTTCTACATTTTTCTGGGGTTCCAGCAAACCACACCCCATTTTCAATTTCCCAAAGCCCACTTTTCAGAAACAGTTTTTCCTGGAAAATTATAACAAATCTTTCTCCTTTCATCACAGTACTCCTAGTAGATGTAAGCCTCATCTAAAGTGATTTAAATATTTACTTTTATCACTTGTCAGGTGGGGTTTGTAGAGCTTTCTTGCAGTGGTCATCCCATAAAGGTTGTGGATGAGTGTCTGATTCCATATTTTTTAAATGTTAGCACGTAAATTGCAATGAATTATATTCTGGATGTCTTCTGGGATGTTCCTATGTTCTTTGCAATTGGTCTTTGGCTTGGTGGATTGGCAGTATTCAGCAATCTCTGCACTGTCCAAATGTTTACTTTTGATCACACCATTCCCGGCTTGGCACATTGTTCTCTATTTTCATCAAATGTCATTTTTTTGTTTTCTCTCTGAATATTCATGTTACTAACACATGACTGTAAATGATGTTGATTTCTTTAGTTTCTAGACGTTTGGAAACAGCTGAGATGATTAAACTGTACTGGAAATCTTTTTTACGCCGTATCAACTGTTTTTGGCATGCTGTATTGCCATTTTTGATCATATGACCTGGTGTTAATGGTGTATTGATGTCCAAGCATATACCTATCTTGTACCCTTTTCAAAATTAAAATCTGATAGGGTGTTAAAAAGTTATTTAAGATTTAAATTGTTTCATATTTGAGTATTCACCCTCTGTATAACATATTTATAACCGTATGACAACAAATTTCTCTACCGCTAAACATAATCACGGTTGGAGAGGCGAGAAGAAAAAAACAAAAACACGAATTTAACGGTTGCATGAATGATGAATATGTATGTTAAAAATCAATTATATAAAGACTTAATTTCCATTGAGTATAAAAATAATGCGGAATTGTCGAAAACGACCTCAACCTTTAGTTTGATCAAGCTTTATGATGAAGGGGTTATTTTCCCTCCTATTCACACTCGAACAGCACGCAGCCCGAGCGGTGAAAGGTTAGGGGTTGCCTTGGTGTGGCCATAATGTAATTGTGTACTGCACAGCCTTGCGAGTGAAATTATAAGGGGGAAAAGCCAGAAAAGGAGCTTTGTAGAAATTGTTAGTAGTCGGGACTTGTACGTACAGCAACTTCTTTAAAAAAAAAAAAACGCTAACAATTTGTTGAAGGGTCCGTGAGTGTGTGTTGGGGAGGTGCGGGGGCGGGAATCAATCATGGGATTGGAAGATTTGAATTTGTAAAACGTTGCGAAGAGCAACTTTAAATTCAAAATGAGATCGGAATTGATTTTAATAAAAATATCGCTCGCATGGGTTTGAATAAGCAATCGAATGGCGGAGTTTGCTGACTGCAGTATGTATGGAAAACATTCTCCCGACGGACGATTATCGAGGGCTTGGTTTTAGTAGATGATAAAATGTCGGATGGCTTGGAAGTATGCCATTATGGTTAATAACGATCATCGTATGGTTGTTTTTCACACCATCATTTTTCGAGACGGCACACATGTACATCCGGTGCATACAGTACGGTAAAGTGAAAACGCTTGGCTAAAATAACTAACAAAACACTCGTTGAATAAACACGATTGGGCGTTTAATTTTTGAAATGGAATCATAATCATAAATCGAATGGCCGGAATGGAAGTGGCATACATTTTTAAAGGTTATGAGGTTTGTGGTGAGTGGCGGAATGAACGCTGGCGTCTCTGAGGAGAGGTTTGTTGCGCAGGATTCGTTAGGAGTGATAATATCGAGTGTGTGAATCGAGTTGTAATTATATCAGAGAAACGTTGGGCTCGGTAATGAATGGAATGCGGTTTTCGAGGGACCCTGTAATACAGCCTTTTAGTGTCATTCGGACATCTGGAGAGGATTCATTCCTACCGGATCGAGGGATTTGCAACATTTACTGCGAGGGGATTATTTCATTTCTTTGTTTGTGGTCCCAAATATTTGATTTGTCGGTAATAACGAGAGATGAAAATGGCTTCGTAAATCGATTAATACCCAACCTATATCTCAGAATGATTTACTATTTACCGCCCTCCCGATGCGAAATTGAATTTGGATTTCCAATACAAAGAAGGAAAGAAGTTAATTCATCACTTGTTTTATCACCGATCGATTATTTTATTATTATTTTACACCGATTCGGTCCCACCGATTTGGATCGGGGAGTTCAGGGAGAGGAGAGGAGAGGAGGAAAAAAATATCACCCGTGTTAAGTATTAATGGAGTAATAAAGTGAAAAGCTTTTCTTACCTCCGTAGTTCGGCCGTACTCTCTTGTCGTAATGCCTTAATACGGAATCCAACATAGAGGAAATATTGAGACTCTTAGGTCTGTAATGGAAAGCGCAAATTATTTTCATTAATCCCTAAAGTGTAGGTAAATGCTAAAAGGGAAAAGAGCAAAAGAAGAAGAACAAGGTGAAACGTTTTCCTTCTCGTTGCCATTCAACAACATATTCTATCAATTTGTGTATTAACCTGGAATGAAACAAGAAGGAAGCAACTAAGCCTTGTAAATCCGTTGTGAAAGCCATTAGAGTGCTGAATGACGTTTTCTAACATCGTCTCATCACACTAGATATAATTTTTTTCCAAATTATTAATTTTACCCCAAAATAAATACATTATTAAAATTATAGACGAGTAAAATAAAATTTAAAAAATTTTTTTCTTTCATCATATCATATCCTATTTATGTGTGGCACAAATGTAGAGAAAGAGCGAGCCATGTTGAATATTATAAATCCGGTAAAAGTGTTGCACCTTAGTCACACACACAGCACAAGATGAATGGAAAACACTGATAGCGATGTTGTTTAGCCGAGTAGGAGTAATTTCGGACCGGATTTTTCGTGTGCGAGTGTGTTTGTCGTGTATGTGTGTGTGTGTGTGAGTGGGAAGAGTTGACGAAACACGCACTTAAAAAACACATTTCACAGTATACACGACGAAACGTACGAAGGAACGGAGGAAAAGAGAACGGCAGCTTACCTGTAAGCAGAGGCACACCAGGGCAGGAGAAACAAGGCAGTCCAATACGAACAACACCACCAGCACGCTGCCGTCTTCATTCTGTCCCCGAAGGATTTTTTTTTATCTTTTTTTTCACGCGTTAACGCATATGTTTTTTTTAGTCTGTTTTGCGCGCACCGAAGGAGGGGGCGTGGGCAGCAAGATTCCGGCTTTATGGTTACACGTCGGACGCGGTTTGCCCAGCGAGGTCGCTGCCACCCGAGCGCCGCTTTACGTGCACATCCCGTGGTTGTCGGGTGCGGGGCAGCCAGCTGAGGCTGTGTTGCATAGCGATCCGTTAGCTCGGGCGATCGATCAAATTTCGCACCGTCTGCTCGACAGACCACACCGAAAAAGAATGGACTTTTCTCCTCGCTCTTACCTCGGTGAGTGAGTGTGGGGGGCAAAAACTGAATTAACGGATTTGCTTGCTAATAAATGGCTTTTTAGTTGAACCGTTGTTTATGTGGAGCGCGCAGCCCGGCCGTCCGTCCGTTCCTTTCCGTCTGTCTGTTAAGTTTTCGATTGGAATGTGCTCGGGTTAAGCAGGCCGTGCGTAATGGCGTCTTTGTGCTGCGGACGTGCAGAAAACTATGGGTGGCCTGTTGAATGCAGCTCGCCTCGCTTCCACCCACCACCATGTGTAGAGCTGTAGCGAGAGAGCGACGAGTCGAGTTCTCGTACGGTAGTCCCTTACTCTCGCACCCTTTCCAATTGGTTTGCTCGCACTCCTCGCCACTCTTTTTCGCTCACTCCGTGCATCGAGTAATATGGAAATCGATCGAGCGAGCTTAACTTAGCCCAACATGTCTGGTCGTGCCAGAAACCACGACACAAATAGACTAAGTTGAGTGAGTGGTGGGGAAAAGTGGAAAGGGGAGATGTGTACATGCGCTACTCCAGATATCGTTTATCAGTTTCTTGATTTAGGAGGTTAAGAATGCGGAAAATAGGTTCAATTTTGTTGTTTTTTTTTTAAGTTTTTGGCGTTGAAAATGAAATGGGGTTTTTGAGTTGTTGTTGTTGTTGTTGTTTGTGATGAACGACGGGGTTGGTTTTATGCGCGATAACCGGTTTTGACAATTTTTCCGAGAAAGACTGGCACTTAAATCTCTGATGGCTGAGTTATTGAATTTATCGAGTGGGATATTTTTAATGGGTGGTTGTTTGGGGGGTTTGAATTGAAGGAGTTAATGAAGACGTGCAGTCGAGTTTGTGTTTGCCCATCCGTTTTGTCACCTTCATTCTCCCGGGTAATTATTCTCAGGTGGTTGGTCTTAATTGATTTAAAGAAGAAAAATGCACGTTTCTTGTTAAGGAAAGGAGGAAAGAAAAAAATCGTTGCCTCTTTATTAGATGAAGGCTTTTTTCCCCTCTTCTTCTCGCCTCTTTTTTTTAAGTGAAAAAACTGGTTTAATTTTTGTGGCGTTAAACAAAGCTATTTCTTGAGTAATTTCGTTAAGGTTTTCAATTGCTAAGATAAGATTGTATACATATAATTTCAAAAAAAAAAATTTTTATATTTATTTAATTTTTTCTGGGATTTTCTCATCCAGATAGAAAAAATAATAAATATTTATAAGTTATGGAATTTTTTTTTTTTTTATTTAATTGGGAAAGCGTTTCCTCACGTTTAAAACAGGAAAAATTGATTTTTATTTCTTTTTTGTTCCTTTTCTTTAACTTTTATCTTAGAAAACAAAATTTTTTTATGTTATATTATTATTATTTTAATATGACTTAAAATTTAATATCCCGCTATAAAAATATTTCATTCCACACATGGAGATTTCCATTTTCCTCGCGATGTCAATATGATTCCACTTCTTGCACTGCAAATCTTTCACCTCGAGGTATAAAAAAAAGAGTGTGTAACACTAAAAGAAATGTAAAAACATGGGGGTGAATACAAGGAAGAAAAAGGTGAGAAACGAAAGGGTGTGTAAATTTCTTCTTAAATCCAGCACCACGTCTTTCCATTGGCGGGCACGCAATTGGCTCCCGCGAGACGATTAGTGACGGGCAAACTATTGATCTATGTGAGCAAAGTGAACTAGTTTTTTTTTTCTTTTTATTTCCCTTCCCACAGAAAATAGAAAAAAAGAAAAAGAAGTTTGAGTCTGCACTATATTCCTCATCCCTCATGGGATTTTAATGCAACTTTGCAAAATAAGGGTAAGGAAGAAGTAGAAAAGCAGAATGTTGTTTCTTTAATGAGTTTTCATTTTACTGTTTCCTCCTGTCTCTCTATTTTCGTGTGTAACGAGTAACAAGATTGCAGTAAACAGTAAAAATCCATAGTTTGCACTTTACTGCCACCAGAGTGCATTGTTTTAAGGATTATATTTTATAATAAAAAAAGTGTATGGATGCACAAACTAGATGAGAATTCCAGACACAACGAGCTTAAGATGCCAATGCTTGTCAGCCTGATATTACTTTTTTTTTCCTCTCGCCTTGGTCACACTGAAGGTGCTTTTAGACCCCGTCGTCTTATCCATTTTTTTTCTCTTCCTACTTTTGCCACCCTTTTCTTTTTTCTTGTTAGTGGTATATGGTGAAACCAAGTGAAATCTCGTAGGGGTGATTTCATCTCATCTTGTTGCTGGAATGTTGGGAAGATAGCTGATGTTTTTAAGAGTAAGGATTAGGCTTGGTTCGAGTCTAAAAATAGGTTCTTAAAGAAAATGGAAACTAAGAGCATGGATGGCAGGAAAGTTGGCAGCTGAGGGGTTTTTCAGTCAAAAAATAAAAATTAAGGAAAGGGGAGAAGAGAAGAGAGAAAAAAATGTTTGATGTGTTTTTTTTCTCCCCCTATCCCCCTGTTTAACGTGATAAATAAGGTTGGAAAAAGAGTCATTGATCAAGTTTACAATACGTCAACTGCCTTCTAGGTTTTTATCGTTGGGGTTTTTTTGTGGACAGAGAAATTTTGGTTGTTTGCACATGACTGAATCGAATTAAAGTGCAACTGTGCGAGACATTCTCCATCATTTAACAGCTAAAATAAAATACTTTGGTTTTTTCGAGGCTTGTTTGTAGAAAATTAATTGCAATTAGAAAAAAAATGAGGCCAATTAATTCAGCATGAATTAATTACAGTGCCAAAGCACGACAGGAACAAAAGTCGTTTTTGTCCCCGTTTTGTTTCGAGGCGGTATACAGCAAGAAATAAAGTGTAAAAGAGAAATATGAAGTTGAAGTGCAGTTTGCGAGTGTTAAAGTGATTGAAAAGTTAAAGGGATCTGACTCATCGAGAGAGAAACAGTCAATTTGGAACCTGGGATATGATCAGTAAAGAAATGACAAGTCCACGAGTGCTGTTTTCTCAGTCTGAGTATCAGATCGATATAACATCTTGAGGGAGAAGTGCACAAGGCACTACAGTACTGTTCCTGTAAGAGAGAAAGAGAGAGAAAAAAAAACAACGTTGATTCATTTCCAAAAAGGAAGCAGTCCAATCAAAAAGGTTTCCACCGTCAGAACTTCTTTAAGTACTCGTCCATTTCCTTTATCCAGGTCGAGAATGCCTTTGCTTTGCTCGTGGAACTTTTGAATGCAATTCTTGTGGGCAAATGGCACCGGAAAATCATTGGAGTATACTTGTTGTACAAGTGCATGCGATCTTCTCTGCACACACGTGTGTGACATCTACAGTACATGTAGGCCACTACAATATAACAAGCATGTATATTGGCCCCTGGAGCAATTTTGTTGATTTCACAGAGTGTGTGTGTGGGTAGATAGAAAACTCCGCCTGCATCGCTTCCCTGCAACACACTCGTTGTAATGTTTACAAGTGAAAAATAAATTAATTGCTGATGATGTTTGCTCAGTACTGCATGTAAACAACATTAACTTTATTTTTAATGTTGCTACAAATTTCTTGTTTGTTTTCCATCAAAATTTCATTCGAAATAAACAAATAAACGTTTTTTTATTGACTTTACACAACATAAATCGTTCGAACGCCTTGTTTTTATCGTGTTTTAAACGATATTTTACAAAGTCTCAAATTACCTTTTTTTATAGAAGGGTCAACAAGAGCATGAAAAAGGAAGGGAAAAACTGGAGCATGTTGTCGAATCGACTCTTTTCTCTCTCACTGTGTGTGTATTGCTTGGCTGCTATTGGTAATGCGAAGCGTGTGGATAACGCGTCGCCCTCTCACGCCTCGATCAGTGACCCGGCGCCAGGTTGTGGCCGTCACGGCTACTGGCGTTCAATTAGCCTTTTGATAGACAACTACGGGGCGTTATTTTTAAGCTTCGCCCCCAAGGTTAGCCAAGCATTGTAATAGCCACAGTATACGCAGGCGCGGATGAAAACATCTTTGCCAACCTCAGCCATGTGCAGCCGAAAGTCACGCGATCGATTTGTTGCTGGCATGGAAACTGCGTTGCCGCGATAATGGTGGTTTGCGTACAGGTTGTTGATATTAAGTCGTGTCGAGCCTTTTACACGACGAAGGGACGCATCGGCCGAGATAGGCTACAACAAATTAGTCCTAATCTGGAGTAGTAAAAATAACACGCTGGCGGCCATGGCGAGCAAACAGTGTCCTTTTCCTTTACTTCTCTGATGCTGGTTTGGAGGAGAAACGTGCGGCGGATATAAATCGGTCGCTGGGAAAATTTGCACGAGGGATAAGAGAGTGCGTGGAGTGGGGGTTCGGTCGGCGGTATGCGGGTGACAAGTTTAATATTGTGGCGTAAGCCGCGGGTAAATCCCTCGCAAGGTGGTTGGATATGATGGACTTTATTCGGTTGTATCTGCCCACGGTGATTGCATGCGAGTCGCTATATGTTGTTAGTGTGCATGGCAAACGGCAAGAGATTACTCCTGACAAGTTTGCTTGATGTATAAGCCACCGAGTTTGGTTGTTTGGCATGTATAATGAGTGGGAGGAAGCTGCAGCACGTGTGGTTACGTACAATTGATGTGGGAAATTAAATGTGGTGTTAATAATTTACATTTTATGGCAGCAAAATAATAGTTATTATTTTATTTCATTATAAACGGTGGGAGTTTTATTTTATTTTTATTATTTTTTTTTGTTTTGTTTTGATCATAAAAGGAAGATTTGCTTTGCCTTCATGCCCCGTTTTGGATAAGTGCCATAAGACATTAAGCAAACTTAAGGTATGAGGAAAGGAGTTTTAAGATTATGTGTAAACAAATTGAATCCTTCATTTTTCATCTTGCCATGAAGGAAAGGTGACGAGAAAGGAGAGGAAGTTGCTTGCGTTTGTATTTAAATCAGGGTTTTGAAATGAAATTCAAATTTGTATTTTTGTTTATTTTTAATTTTCGCCTGAGAAAGATGAAGGGATTTACCAACGGGGATTGTGTTTGGATGTTTTATGCACTGTAATTCTCATGTCTTGACCCCGAGAATTCCGAGCAATGGGGAACCGTGGAAAAACGGTTTCGGGTTTGTTTACATCGTGCGGTCTAATAAATATTTACACAAAATTTAAATGAGGAACAAGTTGTTAATGAAACTTGCTTTTATCGATCAAGAAGAAAACTGGGACACGGGGAGAAAAAAATCGGTGTAATTCTATTGAAGTTGCACAAAAGAAGTGCGAATGATGAAAGGGCGTACTGAAATGATGGAATTTGCAGTTTTGGCGCTCAAGATTGAGTGATACTTGTCTGGAATTGGCTAGGTTTCCTTTAATCTGATTTTGCGATCCAATTTCCTCTACCTCTGCACTCATTATAGATGTTGTTGGGCCTCTTGCCTGCTGTTGTCGGTTAGCCTTTAATCTTGTCTCTTTTCATTACCGAAGGAAAGAAGAAAAGGATGTACAATACCCGAGCTGCTGATGACCCAAACAATTTATATTTTATCTTTTTTTTACATGTGACGGGATAGAAATAATTTTCGACGTTAGAAAAACTCGTAGCTGTGAAATATGGCGATATTTTTAATCTAATAAAAATTAATGAGTCAATTTAAAGGATTACGAAATTGAAATGATAAATGATTTTTGATTTGCGAGTTCAATTCCAATCAAATTCCATTTTCGCAACTTCTGGTGTTAAACAACAGGTGGCGTTGATGACTTGTTGCTTTATGATAGACTGTTGGGTGATCGATTTAGCACTCCCTTGCCATTGCTGCCATCTGAGGGCACTTTGCCGAAACCTTATTTTAGGAATCCATTTATTTCCCTCGCTGTAATAACCAAATATAAAAAAAAAAATGTTATTAACCGTAATAAACTAATAATACAGTCCTCCATCAAAACTGCCATTAAAACGTCGCGATAGTGAAGTAATTTATTTTTTTATCGTTTGATCCTTTGTCTATTTTAATCCCATGGATGAAATTTATGACTGAAATTCACGTGATGGGGAATTGATTAATTAGTTTTAGAGACTTCGGGATTTAAAGTTTGCTTTTAACCTTTCGGATACAGCGAAATGAAAAAATAAAAAAAAATTGATGTATTTTTTAATAGTTCAAAACTTGTCCCTAGCTTTTTACTTCCTAGGAAACAAATTAATTGGATCATTTTTCAGTGTTGCGTCATTTTTGGGACAGTTTCTAAATAAATGATGAGTGAAAACTCACTCAATTTCCGTTAGATGTCTAATTAATGAGTTGTGGTCATCAAACGGAAGCGTCAAGTGGGATTAATAAGGAAGAATAACAAAAGAGTCGAGGAAATGGGTAATGGCGTTAAGGGAAGAGTTAAAACCCACAAAACAAACGTGATTTTCATGACGATGTTTTTTTTGTTTTTTTATTTTTTGTTATTCTTTTCCCTTGCATATATATAGCAAAGTTTTGAATTTTCAACGCAAGACTGTGGGAAATGTCAAGTAGAGTTTCTTTATGCAATGGCAATGAGTGGGGGAAACGTGTTGCGAATTTTAATTGGAAATTGTGGTAATTACATGGAAATCTGTTTTTCGTTTGGGAAATAAATTGATGATGCTGTAGATAAAATTGGATGATGGAGGAATGGGATGGATGGAAAAAAAAAAAAAAATTTTTTTATTTATTGAGAAAACCTGTGATTCGTTATGGAAATGATTGATAAATTCAGAGTATAGTTTAGTAAAAATAAAATAAAAATTGTATGAGTTATAATTAGAAATAGTTATCCTTTATCATTTGCTCGAGAGATTGGGCTTCTACGGGCTTTCCCACAAAGCACGACTGCACCAGCGAAGCGAACGTACAGGCGGGGTTTTATCTAAAATTGGACTTGAGAGTTCTTTATGAGTCTCAAAAGGAGGTCATCGTACATAACGTAAACGGTGCATTAAGAGTGGGGTGAATGGTCAGCAAAATAAGCTAAAGTGCATCACTAGATAAAAATCTATAATCTCATCTCTTTTTCTTGATTATACTCGACGCTTGGTCAATAGAATCAATTTCCTTATGCAATTATTAATGATTTGAAAAAAATATATTATTACTATAATAAATAATATTAATAATATAAATAGTGTAGTATGATGTTAGTGTTCGATATGGCAACGAACCATTAGCACCAATGGCGCTAAAGAACCCCCGATGAATATAAGCGAGACAGAAAGAGAAAAAGGGGGAAATCGAAACGATGACGGCGGCGCAGACTCAGTTGGCTGTTCATGGGTGTTGTGGGCGCGTCGATCGATGTTCCGGGCGGAAGGCAGCACCACGCAGCACCCTTAACAGTGCGAGGCGGCCGCCGCAGCAGCAGCACCGACATGGAGCATCGCTCAGCTGTCGGTCCGTCCGTTGGTGCCCTGTGATTGAGCGATCCGAAGCCGGCCAGTTGGTGGCCGAATGCACTCCTTGATCGTGCGAGTCGGACGGTGTTCCAGACCGACCTTAAACGTAGGCAGACATTTGCATACGTTACGGAGGCGTGACTGGCGTGCATCTTCTCCCTTTCCCTCTCCCTTTTTTTCCCCACACCCCTCGTCAACCCTTCAATTTCGGTCGTCTGCAAATCACCAGTTCCCTTCTTTTGCGTTTGGTCACTGGAGATGAAGACAGTCGTTCCAGAATTTTTGTTCGGATTCGTGTTCGCCCTCCTGTTGCTCGCTCCGAACGACAATTCTGTCGACGCCACTATTCAAAGGTGAGAGTTGTAGATTATGATCTAGCTTGCATCGAAACTCCCACCCCCGTTTTCCCTTTTGTGTTACCGTAATTTCTTTTAATTCCACAAAACTCCTGTCGCGTGAATAAATATCGAACTTCCTCTTCCTTGACCTTATCCTTGAATACCGCCCGGTTTCTCTCTCGCTCTCTTCCCACATTGGCTCGCGCACGATTCGCTACTCCATGTATACCTACCTATCTATACACGGCTTTTGCTTGTCTTGGCTTGTGCAATATTGCAGAAAATTGTGGTCAATATTATCTGCTTTTAAACACTCATATTTTTATGGCTTAAATATTAATTTGGATCATTAAAGTTTCATTTACGTTTCTTCGATTTTCCTCTTGTTTTCTCCATCCCGCACGGTTTTGCAGGTGTTTTGTTGTTGTATGTTGTCGATTTTGAATATTTCTTGTCATAATTACACTAATATACACTCACATTTTACATATACTTAATCATCAATTTTTTTCTTGCAGTCACATAGGTGATTTGAACATCTCCGCCATCCTAGATTCCGTGCTTCGAAACTACGACAAGAGAATTAGGCCTAATTATGGAGGTGAGAAATCTAATTTAAGTTAACTGCTTTACTTTTGAAATTACTGTTATTCAAAGATTGGGGAAATTAATTGCAATTTTCAACTTTTTTCCTTTATTCCTTTATTTTTTATAACTAATTTAAATGGGTGGGGGAGAAATTTACAAAGTTGATTTTTCTTTGGTGTGGTACCGAAGGTGTCAATATCGAGCATTATTTGTTGTTATTTTTTTGGCCGTGCTCCAATATAATGAACCTGATTTCCCTTCAGTATACACACATAAGAAATAAATAAAAAAAAAATAGGGCAACAGAAACACACACACACACATCTAGTTGCAGACTAAAGTGATTTCTGTGTAATTTAATCCAGAACGAGTTCTTGTTATTTGTTGTGCGATAAAATGCAACGGCCTCGCTTCACCTTGTCCCCAATTTACTGTACTCGTGCCGGTTTCATTGATAGGCAGGTTGGGATGGGATGAGATAGATTGATTTGTGGAATAATTTTCAATTCAATTTAAGAAATTGAATTTTCATTTTATTTTTTCCCCTTCATTTCGTTTTATCAATTTAAAACCTGGAAAAAGGATTTTACCACTCATTTTTCATTTTCCAAGTTGACAAAGAAGGCTTAAAGCCGCCATATTTTTTTCTTTTAGCTTCATTTTTCATTCGTAAAAAAAGAAAAAGAAAAAAACCACATGCTTCTGTTTGCAATCAAAAATTGCTTTTCAAAGCAGACATGTGCATTGGCTTTTGGCTTACACCGTTTTCATTTCAAGCAATAAATTAGGCGTAGTGAAGAGTGACAGATGGTCATTTGGATATGGGCATTTTGATGAGTTGTTGTTATTCCCCGCATTTGTTGTTCACTCGATATGAGCACCGGTAAGTGCACTCTGTGTCTCCTTTCTTCATTTTTACACGAGGAGGAAAATTTAAGATTTTTATATAATTCCATACTTGTTAAATTTTTAAAATTTATAAACATTTGGCTTGTTTTTCACTTTCAGCTGTTTAAAGTTTTAAAAATAGAAAAACGTATTAAATATTTACACGGGGTTAGCCTGATTGGCTAGAAACGGTCATTTGCGTCATTTCATTTGTACAAACCGGGTGGAATGTCTGCGATAACATTGCACGTCAATGGATCCTTGAAACGGCTTATATATTTTTTTCTCTCTATATATCTATCCCTTTTTCATTTTATTTTTTTTCAAACAAAAATAGAAATGCAAAGGAAAAAATTGTCGATGACAACTTAACGATCCCCTCATTTTCGTTGCAGCTGTTGCTTCAATTTGGGCAAATTTAAGCAGATAGGACGAGAAAAAAAAAATACCCGGATTTACATAATCGGGGAAGAAGGACAGACATTAGTGTTGAAGAGTTGTATTTTTTTTGTACTTTTCTTTTTTATTTCCTGGCCTCGTTCCAAAAGGGTTAAAAATACAGGGGACATTTACACGTCAAGTCGATACTTCCTCCAAGGATTTTGATTGACATTTTTTTCCCTATTAAATCAATTATATTCGGGAGTGTTAATTAAAAATAGAGACCAGGTGAATGCACTTTTCTGCGAGACTATAATTAGCAGTACTCGACCGACGATAAGACACGAGGTTTCCTTAGGGCTCGATTTAATTTTTTCCAATGTGGTGAACGTGGGTGAGTGAAAAGAGGAATCCGTACGTGAGTTTCATTAGAATCTTTTTCTTAGGGAACGGTCGAAAAGGCGAATAGAGGTGGCGGGTCATGTACAGTAATAGTCGAGTGTTGTACATCGGTAAAGGCGAGAGAAATAATGAGTTTATTGGTCAATGATAGCGTAGGTCGTAGAACCCGGGTACTGCGGGAAATACAAATGGGTTACATTATGGTTTCGCAAGGCCAGGAAATGGAGTTTTCGGGGGTTGGAGAAAAGAATTTGTGGATTGTAAATATTTAATCGGACGGGAACTTCTTTAAAAGAAATCGGAATGAAAATTCTGTTTTTGTTTTTTATCCACACAGTAAAGAAATGTGTTTCTTAAATTGTTTATTTAAGACAGTTTTGGTCTAAAGTCACTGTCTAGTGTTTAAAATAAGGATACAACGAAATAAGACACTTAATGTGACTGTTCAGAAGATAATTTTGATTTGTAGTCAAATAAAATGTCTCTTAAAATGAGATCTTTAATGTTTTAGTCACTGCCTAGTGACTTTACCACAGGAATTCTCCCTATGAAATTATTCAGTTTGTCACGGTTTGCATCCATTTTGGTGGATTTTATTAAAAACAGGCAGAATATTTAAATACATGTTTAAGAAAAAATGCATTATATTTACCAAAAACAGTAAAATATTTATATTTTTTAAATTTACGTCACCCAATTACAAATAATTGATTACAATAGCTCATAACGTACATTTTTAAGTTTTTACAAGTAATGTCAATCCTATTAGATCTTAGTAAAAATTTATGCTGTGAAAAACTACGTTCCGAGTCGCAAGATGTGATCGGGGCAAAAGTGAACGATGCAATTTTTGCTAAGTTTAATTCGTCTAATGATTCATTTTTATCTTCTGCTAAAATATTTTTGATCTTGCACATGTATTTCCATTAGTCACGACTTTTATTCACGGAAATTTAGTTAAAATTAGATATTGGAGGTCCAGAAAACCTGAAATATTTGTCTATGGACAAAAAGGCCAAATATTTATTTATATTTAAAATAAAAACCATCTAAATAGGTCCTCAGTAGGACATTTGACAATTTCTGTACTTATTTCAGTGTTTTATAGTAAGAAAAAATATTTATTTAAATAACTATCCTCTCCCTCTCCGTTAGAAACATATTTTTTTATTTAGTCTTTACACAAATAATTTATTTGTGCCGTTTGAAACCAGCTAGCGTCAACAAATCTTTGTGTACACAAAGGCCAGTAGGTGTTAGATGCGGTGGATTTACGCAGCCACTGGTAAAGGGGTCGACGATATTTACAATGACGCGATGTCGGTTGACAGTTTTAATTGCATGTGGCAAGAGGCATGTTATTGGAGCTCTCGAGTGCTATGAAATGAAAATGTGTTGCCACGGGGCTCGGCTGAAATGACACAAACCGAGAACGAGGGATTCGACTCACGTATATATATTTTTTTTCTCTCTTCTTTTTTTGGCACTGATTGCACATTTTGGTGTGTGCTCCAAGTGTTTGCACAAAGAAAGCAGTATAAAAATGGGGGGTAGGTCGATGGGGGAAATTTGGAGTGGTGGATGGTTGGTTGGTTGGAGGGAAAATATGAAATCACGTTGATTTTGGAATTTTGGGGATTGGAGAGCGACAAAGTGGTGGAAGAGGAGAACCTGATGATTCCTTGTCTGTTTCTCCCAAATTGCTGCGAATTCTCGGAGGAGACCTGCCACCGGAATTTTGACAAGATGAT
>JAQFZO010000014.1:0-66328 GCA_034695885.1 Geophilus flavus
CCTTTCAGCCATTTTGGATGTGTGTAATAAAATTAATTTACTCATTGTAAATGAAAAGCCAACATAGAACTACTATATACATTTTTAAAATGTGTGTAAATAAGAGTGTTTATGTTTAAAATACTTTATGAACTCACCTTGTGTTTTGAGGGTTTAATTTTCTAGCTTTTGACTGTAATCATTTTGTTTTGTGTGTCAGGTCACGTATGGCCTAAGTTGCCTCTGGCGACCTTAAACTATAACAACATACTAAGAACTACTATTACCGCAGTCATTTTGGAAAGGAAGTATTTAATGATCAATGCCTTCATAATCAATTCAATAAGATCTTTCAGGCTTAATAAAGATTTATTTAGAATAAGCCACTTGCCATTTTTCAATCAACATCACAGTCATTCAATGCTTAAACAGAACTGAAGATGAAATACTCAACCCCCTAATCCTTTCAGATACCATGCAATGAGTAAGGGAAACCCAACCATCGATCTACTGAGAACCTTTAAAACAAGGCCGAGAAGCTATTTCCCCTTAAGCAAGCAAGTTTCCGAATACAAGAACGGTTCATCAGACATCTGGAACGTGAAGAAAATCAACAACAACAACAACAGCTACAACCAAAGACAATTTGCAAGTGGAGTAAGAGTCAGAGATCCTCCTCCAGAAATGAATTTCGTCGAGTCAAAAAGATATCACGCACAACTGAAGCCATCCATCTTGTCCATACCTGCAGCAGACGTTGTGGGCATTCAGCAAGACGTATACGCTCAACTGAAGCCATCCATTTTGTCCATACCTACAAGAGACGTCGTGGGCATTCAGCAAGACGTATTCGTGTTTGGTGGAACTGATTTGGTGTGTGCAGACACCGAGTTACCTGGTCGACAAGTTCTTCGGTTGTCCAAAAACATCGGTGCCAAGAAATGGGAGAGAATTTCAACACTGATGCCTCTGGCAAGAGCTAATCACTGCGCAGTTGCCATAAACACAATTGTTTACATCATAGGTAGAGTAAGAATTGCTCTAAATAACAATTTAAAATTTTGTTTAGTACGGTAATTAGACCACGGGCTACAACTTTTTAATTGAAATTTTTCCTCTATCTTTTACGGTTAAAAAGTTATATACCGTAAATCCTCTAGTTGTGCGCGGGCCTCTATTCAACGGGGGAAAAATTCGATTTTGGCGTAAAATTATTATCCACATTGGGAAATATAAATCTGACTGCCAAAGTCGTGAGTACAACATAATTGAAAAACGTCGTGATCGATTAATACACAGTTCTCCTGGAATACGCGGGTCTATAATAAAGCGCGTTGGGAAACTTAATTCTGCAATTAGTGCGCGTGTGCACTGGATATTAGAGGATTTACGGTAATATTTTTTTTTGTAGGAGGCGCAATCCCGATAAAAGAATCGGAAGAGAGTTTCGCGCAACCCACAAACACGACAATAGCACTCGACACCGAATCTTGCGAATGGATTGCTTGCTCGTCCATGAGCCAGTCTCGTATTTACTTCACAGCGGCGACTTGGGAAAAGAGAATATTCGTCTTCGGAGGTCAAGGAACGGGCAACAGGTGAGTAATTCGCAGATTGGCACACGGTGGCGCATTTTGAAACGATTCAAACAGCGTTTTGAATTCTGTCGAAATGTTGGACCCCGCATTCGACAAATGGACTCCACGCGGCGCCTTGCCCAGTGGTCGTGTGGGCGCATGCGCGCATGAATTTCATGGGAAAATTTTCCTGATCGGTGGATACGCGTGGATAAGTGGGAAACCGACGGCTCTTAGTGACGTGTACACGTACAATCCTGCAAGCGATAGGTAAAACCGAGTTGCAAATCAGTTAAATCGCTCAAACACAACATGAAACTATTTGCATAGTTATTGCCAGTTGACGAGTTTGTCACGAGGATTGTGCTACGCTTCGTTAACGACGACGGCGGACAGAATTTGGCTCATAGGGGGCGCAGAAAGTGGGGCCCACGACTCCCAACCCCTGATCAGTATTCCGTACATACGAGCTTATGATGATGAAGAGGATAAGTGGAAGGACGTGGCTTTCCTCAACATCCCACGGCACGATTGCAACACTGTCACATCAGGTAATGCAAATCGCAACACACCACCAACTATCCTTAAGTGGCCCATGAGGCTCATTTAAAAAAAAATATTTTTGTTTAAAAAAATTCTTGGCATTAGTTGGCTCAGGATTAGTACTCACAGCATGACCAATTTGCCCACAGAATAGTATGTTACAGAAAAAAAGTGCCAACACATTTAGTACCTGGAAAATCTCTGCCCTGAGCCTGTGAACAGAAGAAATAGACTTTCTGTGGGATTGGAGCCGCAAACAAAATTTTAATTTTTCTGTGTCAGACTTTCTGTGGCTTTCGGCCAATAGCAACCTACCGCCAACATACTGACGAGTGGGACAAAAACATTTTTCAGTACCAACACTGCAAAAAATATTGGATTTCCAAAGGTAAATGTGAATGAAAAGGTGATGTAAATCCATATATTTCCAAGTAAAGGCCAACTTTCCAAAGGTGTGAAATTTATCTTCACACATTTGAATTTGTAAATTTCATTTATTATTTCACATTAAATTTACACCATCTTTACATCACATTTCATCAGAATATTTCACTTTAACTTAACACTCCTGTCACCTGTGTGAAAGCCAAACATCCATTTTATCACATTTCACACAATGTAAAATTTGAAATGGATTTTTAAACATTTTGGTCATGTAAAGATGATGTAAAGTTGAATTTACAAAGTAGTTTCACGCAATATTTACATTCTCATTTACAAATGTGTGAAATGCCACCTTTCACATAAGGAATTTGTTTTTCAAGTTTTTATTTTCAAATGAAATGAGCCTTCTGGGTTACTTTATTCGACCTAATGACTAGTATAGTGAAACCCTTTCCTGTTTAGGGAAAATGATATTCATCGTGGGTGGATTGACCGTGAACAACAGACCCCTGTGTTCAGTGGAATGTTTCGACGTAGAATCGAACACTCTGTCAAGCAATTTACCGGATTTGCCCAGTCCCAGTGCAGGAACGAGTGCCTGTATCGTATCAGCTTATTCCATGTAAAAAAAAATTATTGCAATAAAAAAAACTTTTTAGAAAATTAAAATTCCATATTTCACCACCAGAGCAAGGCTCCAGGCAACTTGCAATATTTTATTATAAAGATGATTTAAATTTTTCAAAAATTAAAAATAATAAGTATAAGATACTTGTAGGAAAATGCGAGTTAATTAACAAGTGCAAAATAAATAACGTAAAAATTATAATAAAAAAACAAACAAATGAAATCTTTGATGATAATGAAATGATTGTAACCAGCGTGCGCTGCAGTCAAGTACTGTACTGCACGCGCTGTATGTTGTGCATTTGTTCTACGCCTAAAATCAAAATTTTAAGTAAAAATCCAGCAAAATATTTTTTTTATTTTTAAAAATATGACTTATTCAATTTGGACAAAGTTCCTAATCAAAGGCGCAGCACCGTTTGTGTGTGCAATCGGTCTCACAGGCTGCGTAAATGTTTGCCACGCAACATTAGCTGCACCCGACCTTCATCCGAAGTGGAATAATGACTGGGATAAGTTAAAAACGATTCATAAAATATCGAACCTCTCCAAATTTCCAACTGATTTATTTTTTCATTCCATATAGCCGAGAGTCGGAATTCAGAGATGCAAAAGAATTCGAAAGATCGATTAAATATTGTGTGTACAAAGGAAGTCGAAATATTTTTTTGGTTCGCGATGGAGACGCAGATTGCAACGATAATGAAAAATTATCGCCCTTGGGTGCTTTTAGGTCATGGGCGGATTCAGGGGGTGGCGGCAAGGGCTTAAAAATCCCAAAAATCTTCAAAATATTGCAAACATTTCAAAACCGTTCCAAAAACTTCAAAGTATCCTTCAAAAAATGCCTTCAAAATCTTATAAAAATCCTCTAAATCCTTCAAAACTTCACAAATTCGTTAAATCTTTTAAAAAAATTGTTCAAATTCTCACAAATTCGTTTAAAATCTTCAAAAAATCATTTAAAATCTTCTAAAAGTTGTTCAAAATCATTCAAAATCCTCAAAAAACTTCCAAAATCATCACAAAAACGTTCAAATTTTTTCAAAATCATTAATCAGGGATTTTCGGATTTTCGGTCCCTCCCCCCAAAAAATTCCTGGATCCGCCAATGTTTTGGGTAGTGTTGTGATCGACATATTTACTAAACCTCTCACTTCAAACAGGAAAAGAACAGGCACAACTAGTGGGAGAGCGACTCAAGCATTTGGATTTCGAATATTCGTCTCTCATTTACGCGAGTCAGGCGAGAAGAGTGAGTGAAACGGCTCAGATCATCAAGCGAAATCTACCAGACGTGAAGGAATTGGTTCGGTGCAATCTGACACACGATGCTTTTCCGATCAATCCCGTGCCACTGGTGAAAAATATGTACCCTGTGCCATACGAAGTAATCTCGTTTGGTTTGGATTTTTTTCTGTTATATCAAAGATGTTTATAATCGTAGAAAATGATCGAAGATGGTTCGAGATTGGAAGCTGCTTTTAATCAGTATTTTTACAGGCCTGATATTGGGCGTGCTGATACGTTTGAAATCATGGTTTGTCCTGCAAACGTCATTAGATATTTTGTTTGCAGGTGTGTGTGCCTGAGTTTGGGTAGATTGTCTAGTTGTTTGAAGTTTGTGGTTTTATTTTACAGGGCATTACAATTTCCGCCCGAAGCATGGCATCGGATGTCGTTGTTTAATTGTAGTATTACTTGGATTCGACTCGATGGTGATGGTTCTGTTGGGGTGAGATACATTGGAAATTTCAGCCACATGCCACCGGATAAACTCACTCCCCCTTTGATGGACGGTTGTCCTAAACCATGTTAATTATTCTCCTTTGATAGACGGTTGTCCCAGACCATGTTAATTATTCTATCTATTGTTTTTGCCACTAAATGAGTAAAATTTGTGAGAAGTTGTAAATAAACATATTTTTTTTTTTATTTTTTTTTTATTTACTAATATTAATTTGTATACAACTATGGCAAAATATTGGAATATTTTCTTCATGCACTATCGTCTTAGTTCTAATTCAGATGAAAGATTTAATTTCTGAAATCGGACGCTTAGTATGTTATTACGGCACTACTACAGTAGCTATCTCTTTTAGTTGTCAAGTTATTCACATTTGAGCCAAGACAAAATATTAGAATCTTAGAAAAAAATCGTTTGATTGATGTTTTATTGAAATACAAACACATTTTGTATTGAAAGTGTTAATATTTACTAAATATTAATAATTTATTAACACACGGAACGTTTTTAGTCCAAAAGGTCAGACCCACGGTCAGACCACAAATCCATGTATGAGCACTCTCTCTTCAATCTTTCCAATTCACGACTCATAAATGACAATTGTGGCATGGAAAAAGAAATATGAAGAAGTGAGATCCGAAGAGAAAAGATCGCCAGTATAGGTCTTGTTGGCTTCAGCACCAAGAAGAGTTGATCGGTGCCTACAAATGGTAGGAACCACATAGTGGTAAGGCTTGGAAGTTTCTCTTCTTCGCCCGTCTATCAAACTACACATACTAGCCTGAAAATTTTTTATTCTCAAAAGATTCCAAGGAAAATGAAATTTAATTATTTGATTGAATTTACTAATAACTGACAATCACATAATCAAAATATTAGTCAGTCATACAATTTAATCTTTATCCATTTCCATCGTGCAATCTTCACGTTTCTTAACTACGACATCAATAATCGGTGGCAATGGAATTTCCAAATTCGTGTCGTGCATCGAAATGTCTTTGTTTTTTGCTTCCCTCCGAGCTTTAAGACGTCGCTTTATTCGTCTCTTGTTCTTTTTATTCGTTTCTGTGACTTTCCTCTCTTCTTTAAAAATATTATCCACTTGCGATTTGCTTACGTCGTCATGTGTACGCAACAACTGAAAATATACACCACCACGTGTTCGCCTGCGAGTTCCATCCTACAAAAAAAAAATACAAATTTTAATAAACATAAACATAAAAATAAAAAAATAAAAAAATCGATTTCTGAATTCTTACATTAACCATCATTCCTCCAGCGGACTCGATTTCCTCAGTTTTGCGCAATAACTCGATCCCCAATTTTCTTCCCACTTCTACCAGTGTGCGTTCTGTAATTAAATATTTTTTTAAAAATTGTCTTTTAAAAAAATCATGTTATTTTTCTTACCAATAAGTTCAGCTTTCGGCTCTTTAAGACGTTCCGCTATCCTCTCAGCAATTTTTTTGTCGGTTTCTTCTTTAGAATAGTGAAATAAAAAACGTTTGCGATTATTGCGTTTTCTTTTTCGACTAGGATGACCAATAGTTTGGTCCTGGGAACTTTTCTTCGCACTGTTTTCGTAACTTTCTACCGTTCTCGTTTTTTCCGCAGTTTGTATTAAACTAAAATCTTTGATATCTTCCGATATTTTTTGTTCTGTCAACACGGCTCCCCATACGTTGTTTTTCTTCTTTTGAGGAGTCGATGGTTTTTGAAATACTTGAGAACTAGGAAGTGGAGTTATTTTTTCCGGTGACGACCGCTTTCTTCTTTTCCACGGGACATCGTCATTGTCCGAATCTCCATCCGAACTAGACATGGAAATGTTTTGTGGAGTTCGGTAATTTTCCATTTTCGAAAGGTTTTCGTCGCTTGATGCCTGAATCGTTGATCTGACGTTTGAAACGATACCTATCTCTACAAAATTTTTACTTTGATTTTGTAACAGGTTGCGCAGAGCGGGAAATTCAAACAAAATACTGACTATTTGTTATTTAATAAACAGTTAAATTTAAAGCGTAAGGAGAGTTAAGTTCCATAATCTCCATGTGAGATTTACTGTAGGTGTGATATTGACTCTCGTCACCAGGGGGAGTGGGACACAGTAAACGAAAATTCCCAGAATGCATCTTATCTTACCGTACTACGAAAAGGAGATATTCGTTGTGACGGAACCACGCTCCTCATTCAGGACTTTACAGTCGAACGGACAACGTGTTTGTCGCTTCAAGTTTTGGAACTTTGCGAAGACAAGGAAGTCGGAAAAACTAAATCCGTAAATTTAATAATTCCCGTCACAATTTTAGAATTGTTTATAACCACGCCATGATTTCCACACAGTTGGAGAATAATCAGCCCCCTTTGGCTTTGCAACCACAACATCCCGGATCGATTCCCCTTAGCGTCCTCATCGATTTCCTGTTGCAAAAAACATACAACGAACTCACGGTCATGTCGGAATTATTACAGCAGAAATCCGACTTCGAAAGGAAGATAGATATAGTCAACTTCGCATCACGCACTCGACAATCCTTCGTCCGAATTTTAGCTCTGTCAAAATGGGCCCAAAAAAATGCGTCGAAAATCGTCAATTGCAACGTCATGTCTCAGTTTCTAGACAGACAATCGGCCCTGTTCGAACACACGGCCGACTCGTTGCATCGTATGGCCAAAGAAACGATACCACGCATGGCATTACCGTGTCTTCAAGTACCGATCGCGGCTGAAATTTTGAAAACTGGAAAATATTTACGAATACCGAATTGCATCAAAGATCGCATCGTAACGCCAGATCCGATCACGTCCGAGGAAAAACGCTGGACACTGTCTCGTTTGGAACAAACAATCCTCTTCCGACTGTCTACGAGTTCCGACATACCTAGACGAATGAGAAACAACTTGGAAGTCGAAAACGGTCGAGTGACCTTCAACGTCGACCACGAGTTTCGGGTTTCTCTCACAGTGACGAGCGACACTTTGACCGATCCCTGGCGACTGGTCGATTTAAAAATTCTCGTCGAAGACGACGGAAAGTCTCTAGTTCATCAACAACAAATCCAATATCTTCATCAGTTGATCCAATCCCGACTTTCGGACTGGGCGAATACTGAGAAACCTCTTCACGATCTTTATTGTGTTTTACACACGTTTTGTTCGAGTTTGCAATTAGAAGCGTGTCATTCGCAAGTGTTGAGGCTACAGACCGAAAGATTGAACAATTACGTTTTAGTTAAATATTCACCAGGCGCTTCTTTGATTCTTAACTATTGGAAAGATTTCAAACTGATTCTTCGAGTCGATTCGAAAGAACCATTGCAAATCCTTCACGACCCGCAATTGGATGGTGAAGAATGTCGATACGTGGACGATTTATTCGAATCGGATCGATTGAGCCTAGAAAAATTGTTCGTTCGTACGATTTACGTTAGGGCGAAGCAACGATTGCGCAAATTGAAGGAGGAAATTCGGGAGAAATTGGGGAATGTCGAATGTGAGGTTGTCGTTGGGTTTCCAACAGTGTTATTGCGGATTCCCTTGTTGCAACCTTCTATGCCGTCCGAAATGTTGACGGTGTCGGTCGACACGCTAAGAGGGACGTTCAGGACTCATGTTCCGCTATACGAACCTCCGATGATTGGGGAAATTGAACGAGCTTTGAATTGTATCGGAGATAAAACAGAATTTGAATCACTCGTCGAAGAATTGCGATTTTGGATGGTTTTACGACGTTGTGAAAGGAATTTACAGCATCTGCCTGTCGTGCCGACCGAATTTTTACCTCTGGACGACGTCAAGGGTAAATTATCGCACTTGTCGAGACATAAATTATTCGTCAAATTGTTACGACAAAGCGGTTGTTACGTGATCATCGAATTAAAAGGAAATAAAGAAAACCCGGGCGATGTTTACTTGGACTACCATTTGCTGGTCACGAACATACGAGATTGTTTTCTCGGCGTTTCGAGCTTGGTTCGGTTAGATTCTATCGTCGTAACTCACGACAGAAGCAAGGAATCTGATCTGGCACACGTTGTAGCAATGTGCGACGAGCGAATTCCGTTTACTACGTTCGTGGATGAGTTGAACAGAAGGAAAATTTGCAACCAAGGAATACAAGTCGAAAACGACGGCCCGTGTTTTTGCATCAAGCTCGTCGAAATGCCCGAGTGCGACGACGTTGATAAGGACGTATTGGATGATCTACGACGCTCTATACTCTCGTGTTCCATCAGAATTCATCAGAGCAAACACTCCAGAACTTGGATCGTCGAATACGTTCTTTGTCACTGCCCACTGGTCAGTTTGGATCCTCGCGAACGAGAAGAGCGACGATCGGTTTGTTTCTCCTACGTTTTGTTGCCGGCAGAACAGATCGGTTACACCGTAGACTGTTTTCTGAGTGACTGGAACTCGATCGTTCACATGCATCAAGCTGCGCTCTCGTACTTCGATGCTTCGAGTCACGATTACAGCCTTTTAGCCGGCGTAAAGAGTTTTTCTTACGAGCGTCTCGTTATTAGTTACGGACCCAACAGAGCAAACACCGTGACGGTCGAATGGCGCAATGCCGAGAGGAAATTTCATCTCGTGTTTGGAGTCGTGGAAAATGCGCAATCGGCAACCAACCCTCATTCCATCGTCGCTTTTCAACTGAATCGATTATTCAATGAAGAAAAATCGTTACGGAATCTCGTGAAACTACTCTCCGAAACGTATTTTCCATTTTTATCCATCAGCAAGGTTAGGACAACACCGATTTCCGCCGGTTTATTGGAATTTATCGTCATTCCACATTCCCCAACACGCATTCAAATCTCCTTTCGTAATGTGTATTGTCTGGATGTACGATTGCACACCGATGGTTTGGTCGCAATTTCCGATTCAACCGATGGAAGATTCACTCCCATTCCGAGTTTGAGGGTATTTCTCGACAAATTTATTGTAAATTCCACTTCTTCTTTCATGACCCACGATGCATTCGACTCTCTTTGCACGCCATTGTCCGAATTCGGCCATCGTTCGCCTTTAGAAAGATTTTTCGGGTGTGTTTATCTCAGGAGTTGTCTGCAACGGGTTATTCACAGTGAAACTGATGTTCGATTTCTGCCGTGCAGTGAAGAACCGGGTGTTGTGATTTTCCAAGTAGGAAATTTCCTTTGCTGCGTCAGTCAGGATTTGGATCATTTGCAAACGTTGCGCTTGGAGGTTAAGTCGATTGTTGGTCACGAAGATGAATGGTCGGTCGATGAATTTCGGGTTTTGGAAAGATTTTTCGACACCAGAGTGGCGTCCCATCCGTATAAACCCAGTGGTTTGATTGCTTTCGTTCGTTTGTTGAAATCACCACGACGCATTTTGAAGGATTTCGTAAAAATCATGAGTTTAGAATTATTTACCGAACCGGATCACGAGTGGAGAGTTAATTGGTGTCTCACGATTCCTCCTGCAGCTTCCGCTATCGGCCCGGTCGGAAGTGTGGGATTTATCGTTGCAAACACGAAATATCTTTTTTTTCTTAAGTTGACTCGACAAATGTCTGTTGGGGCAGTGTATTCGACTTTGGTTTTGCCCTTAGTCCACGACGTTGTGAACAATACGACAATGCTGGTCGAACGTCCGGGTGTCACTGCATTGCCCAATTCATCGATAACTGCGATTCTTAATCAGTATTCGGCATGTAATCCGAATCCGAACTTAAGCGAATGCACGCTTGCGACATGTGTCAGACACTTATTAACGAATTTGGTTTTATTACAATAAATAGATAAATAAATTAAGTCTTAATTTATTATTTATTTTCATTTTATGATTAGTAATTATGTATTTCTATCGTAAATTGGTTTATTCTTAAACGAGGTCTGATAAATTTTTGATCATGGCAAAAAATATTTTTTATATTTTTATAATAAAAAATACTAATTTTTAAACAGTACCGTACTTGTAGGCCTATTAACATTTGCACACCTTTTTTTTCGATACACTCATTTTTACAGTTACACCAAATAAACCATTTCTTACTCTAACATTACTTGGTTTCATACTAGTACTTAAAAAATTCAAAATATACACTAAAATAACTATACTTTTTAAAATAAACCTTTTTCTTCTTTTTAAGCTTATGGGAGGAGGGTGTGTGTTTAAGTTGCAACTTTCATCTTAGAAGTCTTCTGCGAAACTAGATTTGTATGAATGCTCGCTAGCCTGAAGGAATAGTTAATGAGTCGAAAATAAAGTCCAACACTGGTTTACAAGCTCTAAAGGACCGAGCAGGTTCAAACGTTACTTTTACTAAACTGAGAGCAATACAAGCGAGTCACCCCTCAGGAATGTGGGTGTAACAAACAAAACTGGAGTAAACTGAGTACATAGGATACACTAATCTGATACATGGTGGAGCCACTGCCCAACATAGCCTGTTATCAGACTCATTGGGGGGTGTGAATAAAAAGGAACAAATGCTTCGAGATTATGAAAAAAAAAATTTAAGCAAATTGGTTTTTGGTTTATTATTGTGACGAGAAACCAGATCTTGTAAATGCGCATGCACAGGATTTCAACTGCGCGGGAAGTTTGAACGTACGGTACGGTACATAAAATATTTATTGGTTAATAAATAGCTTTCGACAATTAATTAATTATAGCCATCTGTAATTAATTGTACCACACCTCGATATACGGAAACGTAGAATACAGAAGCGACGCTAGCATTTACGGATGTAAATGTGTAGCGTCAGGGAGGCCACCAGAGGGATTTAGAGGTAAAGTCAGATGACTAATTACCCAGAATCTCCAGAACAGGTATAAAACCCTCAGACAGGAAGTGAATGATTCTTCAGACCTTGATATAACGACAAACCGAACGCAACTGTTTTACTGTACGCACAGCCGTCTCGTTGCTAGTACAATTGTATATAGTGTTGGCCAATTCCTTCGCGGAAGCAGTTAACTAGAGGTGTTACCTTATTTTTTACCTTACATTTTACCTTATTTTCACAGTATTTTAGTTTAGAAATCTTAATTCAATCGAATCTAGATCTTTCTAATTAAACATCAAACGTTTAGACTTTCGATTCTGCAACCCTATTTGTGACGGATCCCTAAAATCCAGGATCTTGCAACACGGACCACGTTCCAGCACGATCGACAACTTGGACAGAAACCACAGCCATCGATATTTTATCTTGTACTTATTAATCGAATAAGGGAACTTATTATTGATTTGAGAAACCCTTTTGTAAGTGTGTTAATATTGAAAACACATTAACTAATCTTTAGTCTATTTACTAATTAGGATTCAGAGACTGGAATTTCATGTTTAATTTATGAGAGAGAGAGAGAGAGGGAGAGAGAGAGGGAGGGAGAGAGGGAGGGAGAGAGAGAGGGGGAGAGAGAGGGAGACCTGTCTAGAACCAAATTTGTGTTTTAGTTGTGTTTTGTTTTAGACGTCACTTGTTCTCATTAAACTGAGAATTAATGAGAAATAAGTTATGCCTAAAACACAAAACACAATTTTTGTTTTAGTTTTTGAATGCAGTGTTTATGTGTAAATAGTTTGTGAACCCGCCTAGTGTACTAAATCATAGTTTGTACATTAAATTTCTTGGTTGTCTCTCAGGCAACTAGTTTTTTTCAGACTACCATACCATTGCACGATTCCATCACGGAAGAAATTCATTCCCCAATTCGTTGTGGAAGACCTTCAAACATCAAAGACTGAATGCAACAAACATTCAAGCCATTCAAGTCTAGCAGGCGTCGTTCTTGGAAATCACCACATTCAGAATAGATGAAATTAAAAATCACATATGCTTTCGGCATCAACCGTGCTTAGAACATTCGATCATTTCCTCTTTGGTGCAATCGTGCAACGATCACCCACCCAACCAACCAACCAAACTAACCATCCGAAAAATTAAAAAAAAAGGCCTTTCATACTTCATATTAAAAACAAACAACGTCACGACAAAACCACAGCTGGTGACCCGATACGAACCCATCAGAAAATAAAATTGTGCAAAAGAATCCAACAACAGTGCGTTCTGTGTATGGCCATATGCAATAAAACGAGATTATACTAAATCTCCCCTCTCCCAACCCAAAAAAAAATCATAAATAAATAAAAGTGCATTAAAAAACACTGCCTGGAAGCATGGAATGATGAAACCAAGAAAAGACTCGGATTTCACTATCCAAAATGAGTTAATTTTATAAATGGAACAAATTTTCATGAATCAGTCTCAGTTATTACCTGCTGCGCGGGCTTCCTTGCAGGCCTCGTACATTTCCATTTTAATTTCGGGGTTGTCATCGGCAATCGCTTCGCCGACAGTGACAAAGCGCTCGACGGCCAAGTTCACTGCCTGCCCGACACGCACTATCGCCCGCAGCGTCTTCTCCGATTTCAGGGCCTTCTCCTTGTGGTTGACTAAGGTCGTAATCTGAACGACAAAATCAATAAAAATTCGTGTACGTCGGTTAATTTCATTTACTCATCAACTCCAATTTCGCCAAACGATCCCTTAAACAACGGTCAACTTTCTTAAACTCGATTAAAAACGAGAGAAAACTCTGCTGTAGAGTTTAAAAATAATTTATTTCTCTAAATAAAAATAAAAATAAAAAAATAAAAATCCAATCCAATTATCTCGGCAGGTTCTGTCGATGATATATGATTAAGTAGATAGGATGGAACTAAATTAGTCAAGTGGATCGATGTTGCATTGCATGCTCGTGCCATATTTCCACGTTTCCATCATATCGCAAGTGGAATTCGACGGTCGTGAGGGGAAGAAAGGGTCATTTTCGTTTATCCGCTGCCAATCAGTGTCTCGTGTTGCTACAAATGAACGTTCGTGGCTCGTAGCCCCCCTTTTGGTCCCTGGTTTCCTCACTGCTGTTATTTTCCTTTATTATTTCCACTCGTACTGTTGCTCCACGATGCCAAATTATTGGGTTAAGGTTTTTTCCATTGGGTCGTAATGTCTTTGGTTGTGTAATTCTAGAAGAGGGGCGATTTTTTAGGGCATAAAATTGGAATTTAACAAAGGGCGTAAAAAGTTTATCTAATGTATATCGTTGGGATTGGGAGGGCTGTTGGAATGATGGGTTTTTTTCATAATTGTGATTTTTATTGTTTTGAATTGTTGTAATCTGAAGAATTCTTGAGTGGAAGGGGAAGCATATGTTAAATTTGTCTTTTCTATAGTTTTTTGATGACTATTTGTTATCCGATTAAGGAAATGTTATTATTTCAGTGGATTTCGGTTAATTGGACCACATCGGGCCACAGACACTTTGGACCGATTGTGAGTGGCTAGTCCCACTGCAAAAAATTGCAGCTTTACAAAAGGAAATTCAATGTAAAATTCATTGTTAAATTTGTGCTCATATTTGTAAAATATGAGAAATTGAAGTGAAAGATGATGTGTAAATCTCAATTTACATCTTATTTTAAACGGTGTACAGTAAATTCAATTTTGTAAATCTGATGTAAATTCGATGTAAAGGCCTTTGACCACAAAAAGGTTTGTTAAGTGTAGCTTTGCCCACAAATTTACATCAAATTCCAAGGTAACTAGAAACTCAATCTCGAGAAGTCAATTTTACTTCTACTTAAATGACTTCCATAATTGACTTTTAGAAGTCTTCTGATCGAACGCAGTCATAACTATGAAGTGCTATGAAGCTAAATTTCCACTTGTGTTTCCACTAGATGCAACAGAAATGCAAAAATAAATGTAAACGCAGATATGGTTCCACTTGTTTGCAAGCAACAGCCAATCAGGAGACAGACACTTATATAAACAACATTTACAAAATAGATGGAAATTATATTAATTTTCAGCAATTTTGTTACAAGATCAAAAAACAAAGGTAATTTAAGCACAATCTCCCCTCTAGGAATATAAACAAGCATAAATGCGATTGTAAAGTCTTCAGTCTGCGTACGAGAGTAGCTCTCGAGCTGATTGGCTGACACTTGCGTGCGGCTCTTGTTTGCGTGCATGATTCTTGTGGTCGTTGTGTTTGCGTACTTTTGATTTGCATTCGTTTGCGGATTACCCACAATGCACCATTCTGTTGCATTTGCGTTAGGCCTGAGGGAAATGGGTGCCAAAATTGGGCGCCTAAATTCTGGCACCTAGCTACAGGCACATAAGAATTAGCCCGGGCGAAAAGCAAGATAAAATTCAGCACATATGCATTGTTATGCGCATGAAACAGCACCGAAAACACCACCAAAACAGCTAGAAAAGCCAACCGAAGTTAGGCGTCTAAAATTGGCAAGGATATTCTTACATTTCCCTTGGGCCTAAGTGGAAACCTAGCTTTAGTGTTGCATGTGCGCAAAGAAAACTCCACCACAGACTTCCAGTGGGCCAGACATTTTCATTGTATTTTGATTGCAGGTACCAGAAGGGCCAAACTCATAAAGGGGCCACACAATTTTTTCAATTTCTGGTACCAGAAGGGCCAAACTCAAAACGGGCCACAATTTTTTCAATTTCATGTATCAGAAGGACCATTTTTTTCAAAATTCATTTTCACTTTTCGATCGTTGGTACCAAACCAAAGGGTAATTTTAAAATCAATTACCAATCAAAACTAATGAGATTCCATGGGATTTCGTGAGATTTAATGAGATTTAATAACTTGTTACCAGGAATGCCATACTATCACTCATATTTGATTCCTTATGATCTCCATGCAATTTGCATTACAAATTTATTGTACCATATGAATAAATTAAACAGTTTTGTAGAAAACAATACCTAGTACTCTTATATAATGCTCAACAACTATAATAATTGGCCACCAAATACTACACAGGAAAATTAATCCTAATGAAATCCTAATGAAATAAACTTAATAAGTTTCAAGTTCCAACTTTTGTTTTTAGTTGGAAGTTCCTGATTTTATACAAAACGAGGGATGCACCATGCATTGCTACCCCTAAAATGACAGAAATTAATCCAGTGTATGAAATAATCACATTAAGCAACAAATATTAGCAGCATTCAATCTGAAGAGTAGAAGTGACTTTTGACGTCACTACTACTCGCATTTATGTATTAAAGTGACAAGTACTGACGTCAAAAGTGAGAAAAGTCATTTATATTTTCCAGATTGCATGCAGGTATTGCTAAAATTAATCCAGTGAATAAAATAATTGTTAAAGCCTACAAGTACAGTATGCACATCTGCGTGAAATTAAATTTTTTTAGCTCACAGCATGAAAACTGCATAGTGAAATGAAAAAATGCACTCGTTAATTTCACTCACAGTCAGCAGTACACAGCTAAGATGTTTTCACTTTAAAAAATTTCACTTACGAGTCAAAAACAGTTGTTTTTACTCAGAATGCGAGTGAAAACAAGTACTTTTGACCAAAGTTAAATTTTTGGAAAGTGAAAAAATCTTACTTGTGACTGAAATTAATGAGTACAGTGTATTTTTTCACTAAACAATATGCAGTTTTCACATGAAAAACAGTAGGTATGTTCTAGACTTCAGCAACAAAAATTATTTACCAATTGCAGTTAGCTAACCTAACCTAACCAAACCTAACCTTGTCTAACTTAAACACAACCAGTTAAACATAACTAGTTAGAATGTCATGGTTAAGTGGTTATGTTTAATTAGATTGGGTTGATTAGGTCAGGTTAAATCCCTCATTTTGTATAGATACAAAAATTGGAACTTCCAACTGAAGACAAAAGTTGGAACATAAAACTTTTAAATTTATTTCTTCAGGACTGGATTATGTACTTGTGTAGTATTAATGGCCACTTATTTTTAGTTGTTGAGAATTATATGAGTGTACTAGTTTTTAAAAATGGCACTTCTGATACCATTAACTGAAGGTAAAAGGACTCTTCAAAATAATGGCTCTTCTGGTACCAAGAATTTGAAAGGAGAAAATAAAAAATGGCCCTTTTGGTACCAGAAGTTGAAAATTCAAAATTAAAATTGAAAAAATTGTGTTGCCCTTTTTGAGTTTGACCCTTCTGGTACCAGCAATCAAAAAGTTAAATTAACTTTTTAAAAAAACGGTTCCTCTGGTTCCGTACCAAAAATTGTAAAGTTAAAATGAATTTTCAAAAAATGGCTCTTCTGGTACCAGAAGTTGAAACATCAAAATTAAGATTGAAATAATTGTATGGCCCTTTTCGAGTTTGGCCCTTCTGGTACCAGAAATTACGGAGTATTAAAATAAATTTTCAAAAAATGGCTCTTCCGGTAGGTACCAGAAAGTGAATAGTAAAATTGACTTTTCAAAAAAATGGCCCTTCTGGTACCAGTAATCAAAAAAGTAAAAATGAATTTTCAAAAAATGGCTCTTCTGGTAGCTACCAGAAATTGAATAATAAAATTGACTTTTCAAAAAAATGGCCCTTCTTGTACCAGTAATCAAAAAAGTAAAAATGAATTTTTAAAATGGCCCTCCTGGTCCACCATACCTAACATTAATAATTCCCTCATCTTAATTATCAATCGCGTCTTTTCTGATTTATTCCTTCCGTGATTTATAAAATGTTATCCCCAGTTACGCTACACTTTACGCTCGACCTTAAACTTCACAGTCCGTCTGTTTTATCTGTTGCGAATCCACTAATTCAAACCTATTAATTTAGGGAAACTCGTTGCAAGCGGCGTTATCACACCCGAAGAGGCGCTCCATCCAACACCCACCAATGTGGTTTTCTGCATCGATTCATCCGATCTTAATAAATTATTAAATTACAAAATTAAAATTTTAAATTATTAATTTTATAAAAAATCCTTTCATTATGCAATATTTTCTTTCCCCCACCCTCTTATTTAATGCAGTGCAAGGTCAAGGAGAAAAAGAAGGAAAAATTCAGCTTTAAACTTGGCTTAAAAATCAATTTCTCTTCTTTATTTTCTTTGCTGCATGTATGTTACAGGTGGGGTTGGCCTTGCAACTTAGCTAGAATCACCATTGACGTAAATGCAACTCCCCCTGATTTTCCAAAACTTTGATCCCACAATTCCTTTCGTAAATCAACTATTTATTCATCCAACAACCACTTCCATCCCTCGATTTATTCTCCTCCTTGCATTTTCTTCCTCTTCACCATCCCCAGCAACACAAGGTGCAATTCTCCAATAAATCAAAAAATCTTCTCCACAAATTCCCGAGGATTAAACAATAAAAATAAAAAATAAAAAGAATAAGGAAAAAGGAAACCTAAAAATACCTTCGAATGCAACAATTCGTTTAAGTTGCAAATCAGATTAGAAAGAAAATAAAAAATATTAAAAGTTAATATCGATTTTTCTAAAAATAAATTCACCAAAATGTTTTTTGTTTTAAATTGCTCGGATCGGAGCGAATTCGGAATTTGACCCAGAATTTGTCCAGAAGATGCGGTGCAGAGTGTCGGTTTACGTCGAAATTAAGTCATTTAATCCTAATCGAATCAAAATCGTTATGTCCTACCTCCGTGTTATCGGTATCGTACGCTGTTTTGCCCACTTCAGCAACCGAATCCATCTTTTCGAACCGATCCGATTTATCCTTTAATGTGCAATCCTCAGATTCCAAAATGACTCGCTTACGATAATCCTCGAATCGAATGCAAATCTCGAAAAACGTAAATATTTCACGTCAAAAGAAGAAACCTCCAACGGGGTCGAAGGATGCTCACTATGTAGAGACGGAACGAGAGGAAGCCAAGTGGGATCGATCCATTCGTTCGGCTCGGCGCAGCGCCGCCCTCTTGGTGAAATTCGATATTATTTAAGAAAATATAATAGTGACGCTTTGGCCCGTATAATTTCGCCGTTTGATTTTCCTCACTCTCTCGTGTTTTGACACCCGTTTCCTGGTTTTCGTGTCGAATTAGGGGTTTTTTGTGAGCTTTTCGAGGAAGTTTAGTGTCTGTGGTGGATGATAGAGGGTAAAATGATAATCATAACGTTAAAACTCGGGAGTTGGCGGAAAGATAAGAGCGAGTTTGGGGACAGTTTTTGAAAAGTTCACTGTGTCACTTGGCCGTCGGCCAGACCCGAGTCACAAAGTGGGACTGGCGGGAGTCCAATAAAATTAAATAAAGTAGTCAACTTCGATGCCAATGATAACAAATTGAATTTGCGATTGTTGTTTACTTAGAAAACAATGACGACACGTGAGTTTTCGACAACGACACTCTGCGCGCTTCGTTTATTTCAATTCAGCAACCTTTGTGTACCGGAAATTAAATTTTTACGCCCGTGAAATGTTGTTTAAGACGAAGAAGACGAAGGGGAAAGTTTGTAAAGTTCAATGGAATTGGATGATTTAAGACTTAAGACTGTGTGCCAATCGATTTTCCACGCCATTGCAGGGTAGTTTGTAAGGGGGTGCTTTTTAAAAATTATTTTCTTCTTTTGATGTATAAAAATTGAATAAATTTGAATGTGTTTAGAAATTTGGGTCGTAATTCAATTAACTCAGAAATCGATTTTACCTAATGAAACCAACCATCGAGGAAAAACATTAATTTGATTAACTTTCTATACGTAGCATACTGGAATCCAGTCGACATCTATTGTCAAAACTCTCAACTATTCATTAAAATCCCATCTAGCGGCAAAATTTAAAATTTTTCCAAGGAAAAAAAAAACATTTCCCCGTAGTTTACGACTTTCTTAAGGTCGATAAATTCGGAAATTACTAGTTAACTAAAAAAATTTAAATAAAATTTAAAAAATTCAATTTTTCAAAATTCTAGAAAATTTTTAAAAAAATAACTTTAAGAAGGGGAGAGAGAAAAAAAAATAGTGAAAAAGTGAAATTCATTTGCAAACACCTGAATAGCAAAGAAAGGAACACGACCATTTTGTCACCATCAAGCCGCAATTGGATTGTGCGGTTGCCTGTAGCAACAGAGTGGCAGAGACATTCAAAGACGTGCGATAATTCTTTTGTAAAGCGCGTTTACAAAAGCTTTCCATTTACCAAACCCGTCAGAAACAGGTTGAAATAAAACATCAAAAACCCACACATTAAATTTTCACGACTTTAATCTCTGCTTAGTTTCATAAATGACAAAACCCAACACTCACAAAAAAAATGAAATTACCAGCCCTAAAAAAAAAAAAAAACACATCTGGGGAGAGAGAGAGAACTATGAAAATGTAATTAATGTAATGAATGGGACACGAGTTTTGAGGGAGGAAATGATACTCGTACTTTAGGCAATGTTGTTTTAAAATGTTAGTGTACTCTCGACGAAACCACAGAAGGGAAATTGGAAGGAAATTTCATGACTTTCAATTCAACGTGAGACGAATTTAAAGTGAAACGAGAAAATGAAAAAGACGTAAACAAAAGAGGGAATGGCAATTAAATGAAAAATGTCGTTTTAAAAGCACTTTTAAAAGGCTTAAAAATCATGATATTTCATTGAAAAGGTACAAGGGTCACGCAATGAATGAGCGTCGAGGAATGCGCTTCCAGCACTTCATTTTAAACCCGGCAAATAATCGATATTTGTTTATTACATCGACCACAGAAAAATCGAAAATGAGTTTTTTAAAATTTAAAAATTTTTTTAATATTTTTTTGATATTTCGACGTGTTGTCGATAAAATCTGGATTTGTTGTGGATGGAAATGATGAAATGTGGTTTTGTTGGGATTAAATGTTGTTAAAGTCGTCCGATGTATGAAAAAGAGCATCGAATATCGATCTGATCTGATCGTTAATGGAAGGAATAAAAAACACATAGTCTATACATAATTGACCACATAAAACTACTAGTATTGATCGCAACTTCGAGCATGGAGAAGCGCAAAGTTTTGGCTCGGTTTGATCTCAGTAAATCGTGCGTTCTTTTTAATTAAAAGTTTGCAAATGTTCACGCGATTTTTTTCTATTTTTTTATTTCTTTTTGAGATGTTGTGTGTGTGTTTGCACGAGTGCAACTACCTTTGGATCGGCCTGCGGCCGAAGAAAATAATGTAGGGTTAAAAATAATGCAAAAAAATGTGTAAAGTTAAAAGTGGGGAGAAATGTTGGAGTAATTAAATGTGTGCTTACTTGATTAACTAAAGGCACGAGGGTTTGCTCTATCGACTTGGTTTTCACCTCCATCTGCCTCGAGTCGAGCCACTGTCCCGCTGCCATCTTGTCTTACGCCGAGAACAGGAAAATGAAGTGAGTGGAGTCGTTGACCGATCAACTAAAGATTGCATGACGTCATTCAATCTCAATTTTTGTAGAAATATGTTGGTTTTTGTCCTTTTTAGTTCCAACTTTTGATTTTTGTTTTCGGCATTTTAGTCGAACAATCAACAGTTATGAATACCTTTAACATTTTTAATATTTTTAATCGTAAATTTAAAAAAATTAAAAAAGTTGGAATAATGCTTTAAAAAAGATTAAAAATTGAGAAAAATCATACGATAAAATTCTTTTCTATAATTAAACGTGATTAAATCTAAATTAAATCCTATTAAACCAATAAAAAATCTATTTATATGGAAAAATCAATACGAGTCCAGACACATCGCTCGATCTACTCTGCTCGGCGTTGGATGCCATTTTTGATGATAAACCGAGTAAAGCGTTTTCACACGTACTTGATTCAATTACCTTGAACTGAAGGTAATACAAGGACTAAATATAGAAAACTGGATTCTGAGATGCATCTAGGGGCAGGCATTACCTCCCCAAAGCTTCCTAAAAGAAAATTATCCGCTAAAAAAAACCGGAATAACACGACAACAGAAATGGCTACAAATGACTTTGAATTGTCACAGGTAAAGTAAAAAAAAATAACAATCTCATGCACGATTTATCAAAACATGGCATGCAATTTACGCTATTAACGCATCCAAAATATAAAATTAATAAACAAATCTCGATATAAAAACGTAAACACAACCGCGCGTAATGCAGGTGATGCAGAAAAGCCTTTTTCCAGGTAGGGGTTGCTTTCAGGTAAACATTGGCATTTCGAGCATGTAAAACATCAATGTTTACATAAATTCAAAACAGTTTGACTGTAGAAAAATAAATTTTTCATCATAGTGTAAACAGGATATGAATATTTAGAAATTTTATTATTTTTTTTATTATTATTCTTTGAATTTTAGTCGCAAATTTTGGAACGTGTGAAACCAGATAGGGTAATCCAAACCCAGCCAGAAGAAGACAGAAGAAGAAGAACTATAATTATAGAACGCAAAAATGGATCTTTCGGTTTTACGTTACAAGTAAAGGATATAAAAAAAACGGGGAAAAAAGCATTTCCGGTTAAATAAAAATCACTTACTTGCAGAGTTACGGGATTCACTACAAGAAAAATGACGAAATCGAAATCATTACTTACGTCGATTACATCGAATACGATGGACCCGCATTCCGAGCGGGGATGCGACCAGGTACAAACAAAATAAAAATTTCCTTCACCCCAACAACCATCAAATTTAATTAATAAAATAATTTTTCCACAAGGTGACGTGATTCTCTCCATTAATGGCCACGATATGGAAAAAGCCGAGCACAAAACTTTAGTAAATTTCATTAAAAACTGCGACTCGAGAATGCGAATGGTTCTCTTGTTTGAAGATTGTGTACATAAAGTCGAGTTACATATGAAATACATTCAACTACAAGTAAGTAAGAAAATAAATTTAAAAAAAGGTTTAAATAAATTAAAAAGAATTTAAAATTAACTATCGTAAATTAGAGGGTGTTGCAAGAGAAGTTACTGGAATTGGAGCGCCTTTGTGAACGGGAGCGTCTCCTACTGTCTGGTGAGTTGAAGAAGGCACGGCGCCAGGACTTCTGACATACGGTAGTTGAGCAATCAATTACCTTTTTTTTAATTTTCATTTTACCCTATTTAAAAACAACATTTATACGGAGTAGTATTTTAACTTAAAAATATAATTATTTATCCCTATTTTTTCAGCTTGGGCACAAAGTGGCGTCCAAATCCCGCCCTTGAGCCCGTTTTCCGACACGACCACCACCTCGACGTCTACGACCGGGTTCGGAAGTTTGACGAACGAAGACACGTTGAGTTACACCTCGTCCGAACTACAGTCGCTCGAAGACGGGATTACCTTGATGTCGTCGTGTCCATCCGACAGTGGAATTCGCAGTCAGAATCCGGAAAAAGATCCTGTACAAAGTACGATGTCGGAATCGACTCTGTCCGACAATTCCAGTTTGACGAGTGACGATTCCGCTTCGTCTCCGATGACGCAGAAAAGATTCAGCAGTGGGACGGTGTGTGATACGAACGTGGAAGATGAAGTCGAGGACGATGTGATTACTAGACTTTGAAATTAAAATTGTCGAGTTTTTAATTATCGAATCGAATACTCACTTGAATGCATCAGGGATTTTTCTGTATTTATTTTCTCGATCTACTGTATCTGATATTTCGGTATAGGAAAAGTTGAAAATATTTATTAAATTTTTTTTTGTAATATTTGTTAGGTTGTATATTAATTATTAGTACTTGTATATTTGTTAAATAAAGTTATTTCTATTCGTTTCGTACGTGGAAAAAAGTTTAGTAAGTTTTAATGACCGGTAACATATAACAAAACAAATGAATTGGGAAATTATTTACAAAAATCACTTATGAGGATATTTTCCTCGATGAATTATCATTGGTTACTTACGTCCAGGAGCAAACACAAAAAAAAAGTTAATCTTTTTACCAACAGACGGCAGTATTTTTTGCTAAAATTGGCGGGAAATTAATTTTTTTCCATTTCATAGACGTATAAAAAACATTTCATGAATACACAACTGTCAACTTTACAACGTATGCATTTGATACCATAAAATTGAAAATATAAAACAATATATAGTTTTTAAATATTAAAAAAAAAAGATAAATTATAAGAAAACTCGTTATATTTCATTAATCGACTATACTTAGAACGCTATTTGATTTCCTCGTATTAAATACGTCATCTAATCTATTTAACCATGACTATAAACCAATACATGACCATTAAATGGCAATTTGTTAAAATATTATTATCGATTACAATATATATATATTTATATTAAGGCTAATAATCTATCATTATAGATACAATATGATAATTTTGTGTTCAATATCGAGTCCAGGTTAGTAGAAATTTCAAATTTCCTTCATGTATTTTTTCAATTCACTCATGGCTATGTCGTGTTTTTTCCTTAGATGTCGCCGGAAACTGTCTTCGTGAGAGAAAATTCCATTGCAAACCCTGCACTTATATTCCCGCCTATTAGTCGCATGGACCACCATGTGTTTTTTCATGTTGTATATATTGCTTATCACTTTTTGACAAATTTTACAAGGAATCGGATCACGGGGGCCTGCAAAAAAGAAAAGAAAATTAAAATCGATAAAACTTTTTTTAAAAATTGTAAAATTACTTAAATAAACCATTAGCTATGCAAAAATCATGCAGAAATAGATAAAATTCGATATAAAATTATAAATAGCAGCAGCAAGTAACCCATCTTACCTTAAAATAGAACTAAAAAAACCATTTAATTTGTTCTCATACTGTCAAAAAACATTTCTTTATACTTTTTTAGTTTTTATTTATTTCGTCATTTGACACAAACTACACAAATGGATATGAATTGTCATCACTGCTACTAAATGCTTGTTCGTTTTCTTATGATAATATTAATAATATCACAATATCATTGTCAACTATAATTCCTCTAAAATTCTATATACTAACTTCCTGGACTGGTATGACATAATTAGACACACCAAATCATATAACAAATAACATGGTAGAATAATATTTTTTTTTGTTTTCAGTAATTGGATATCATGTCGCTTTTTCTACATTAATATTAAATCAATAAGCGTATAAATGTACACATTTCGTTGCATACACGTTTGCCCAATATAATCAAAAGCTTTTTGTTTAAAGACAGAAAAAAAAATATTAAATAAAAAAATAAGTATATATATATAATAGTTGTAAATAATAATACAAAAAAGTTTCTATACCTATTTTGTTCACTCACAATGACTCCCTACATCAAACAACCTGCAGTTGTTTGTAATTATTTTTTTTTGTTGTATTTCATTTTTTTAAATTTTTTTTTTATACTTTTATTTTTTTATAGGGCAAAAAATAAAAAAGTGCATAGATGGAGATTATGCACAGTCCCAAACAATTCACGTTCACAATATTAATAACTACTAATACATGGCTAGAAAAATACTGCTATTATAAACCTACAAAAATAAAGTAGTTTCAGACCTGGATTTTGGGTGAAGTGTTGTTGCTTTTCTTTTTAAACGTGAGGTTGTCAATTTTTTTAAAATGGAGGTAGCTGAATAACTACTTATTTAGCTTAAGCTAATACCTGTACTTGTATGAGGCTATTTAAGATCCTGATTGGTCTTTACATTCATTTTTTAATTCCATTAAAAAATCAAATTGAAATAAAATTATTTTTTTTATCATATTGATATGAATTTGATATCGTAATATAACACTAATGAATTGATTCATAATTAATTCCAATCAATAAATGTAAAAATAAAAAGAAATTTTTAAAAAAATTTAGAAAAAGGGCAAAGTAATTTAGAAAATGCGTTTTTTTGAGGTGATCAGCCAAAAAAGATGACGTTAAAGACCATCATTAATCTTAGTTACTATGAGGTTTCTCAGTGAATGCATCCATTGGTGTTAGATTTTTATGATCTAAGACAAAATATTCGCCTATCTATTGAGTATTGTAACCAGAAAATTAAAAACGCACACAAATATTTCGTTACAACAAGTATTACAAATTAGAAATTCCTGCTATCATATGACAAACAATTTGCTATGGCGGATCTCCACATTTTTTACCCATTCATTTCTCTGCTCACAATAAAATTATCACAAAAAACTGGATTTAACAAACCTTTCATAATAATTATAATCAATAATTATAATAATAATAATAATAATATTTATTATATGCATATCAATAATAATATTAATTAGAAAAATGTTGGAAGTATAAATTTTTTCTGTAAATCCACTCACAACCATGCATCAGAGAAGAAGACTTAGCAATTTTGTGAATTTTGGCACCAAACATTTTTTTTTCTCTTAAAAATTACATTTGTCCTTTTGTATAAGATATTTTACAACCGTCAGCCAGAACAATTCCATATTTCGTCCACATTAATTAACATAATTAAACGAAAACCAATTTTGTTGCCAAGCAACGGTGCGGCCTCATTTTTGATAGCAAGGGGAAGCTTAAATTAAAGCCGTTTGCAGTTACCTAGCAACACTGATTTAATAAATAATTAAAAACTACCATTTTCAATCTTTCCTAGTACTTAGATCATTGTCTTTGCAAATGCCATTTACAATCAAAACATAAAATAAATTCACTCATAAAAAAAATAATATATATAAAAAAAAATAATAATAATAATCTCACTTTTTAACTAATAATAATAATAATCTCAGATTTGGAAACCCATCCATCCTCCTTGCAGAATAAATCCGTGTAAATCTCACACAAGAATAAAGACTAGGTCCACTTTTTTTTCTTTTATTAAGTTTATAATAATAATAAAAAACAAAAGTATTTTCTTTTGATATCACTCTTGCATTTGTATTGATTCATTTTACTATGTGATCAAAGGTATAGAAGCGTGTGAACCTTCGCTTTATGCTTGCTTGAATTACAATTAAGATGTTTTAAGCATCTAACCCAGATAAATATATAAAATAATATTTTATTTATTTTTTTAAGACATATGTTTGTATAAATATGGCACAAAAACAAGTCTATATTATTATCACACACGAGTTAAAAACACAAATAAATATCAACACAGATCACTCAATGTATTCAGGTAGCGTTTGATTTAAACGGAAAATGAAAAAGGAGAAAAATATATAATAAAAGAAAGAAAAGAAATAAAAGGAAAATTTCAAAATGATAATTTGCAGTTGTGACCGATTTTTGTGCTACGAAGATGACATCCAAGATGAGGTTTTGGGACCCGAGTCGATTGTGATTTCTTGCAAATATGAGTCCCTGCCAAGAGACGGGCGGATGATTCCATGTTTTACTTTCAAATGCCAACGAAGTGTTTCTTCTCTGCTGTATTTGCAGTCGCACAAATTACAACGAAATGGGATTTTCACTGGATTATGGACGAGCATGTGTTTGATCATATTGCTGGCATTACTGATGATTTTGTTGCATATTTTGCACGGACGAGGTCGAAGACGTTCAGGTATTCGGCGTAAAAGAACTAAAAAATAAAAAAGAAAACAATAATATTTTATTTGTATGGTACCTAACAAAAATATAAGTACAATGTTGTTAACTTAGTAGAAGGAATAAATAACTAGAGAAATTTCCTTTGTGTTTTTGGAAGTGTGATTGATTGGCTATCCAAATCTATACAATTTTGCTCACAAATCGTTGGTTAGCAAGTCAACAACATAAACGACCAAAAAGCAAAAAGTTTTTTTTTTCTTTCAATATTTTTTTATATTTTTATTATATATATATATAATATAATATATATGTATTTAGACAATTTTTATGATCCCACCCTGATAAAAATACGAAATTAATTTTTTTCTGTATAAAGAAAAAAGAAAGAACTCTTCCACACCAATAAAAATATGAAAAAATGTCAAATAAATAAACTAGATAAAAAAATCAGTACCTGTCATAAAAATTTTTTAAAAATTAAATAATCTTCCTAGTTTTCTTCGATCTTGCTAACATTTTTTTTTTGTATTTATTTTTTTTTTTTAAAAGCGTTTTTCTGAGAGGAAAAAAAATTCCAAGCACAAACTGTTGCACAACACACTTTAAAACCATTTCTATACACAAGTTTTTGTGGATACCATTTCTCGTTTACGACAAATAAACCTACTTACACACAATTTCTGTATGTACAAAAAAAATAAAAATAAAACAAGAACAAAAATAATAATGATAATTATAAAGAAAAATTGAAAAAAGAAAAAATTATTCTCCTTTAAAAATAAATAAAAAACTAGGTTTGGTCATAATCTTGCATCATAGTCAATAATGGAAGGGGATTTTTGCTGTCACTTTTATTATTTTCCAGATCACGATAATAATCCTTCATACTTCGTCCGTGTTTATCTCGCAAATGATGTCGGAAGGAATTTTCGTGAGTATAAACATTTTGACAAATATTACAACGGAACAGTTCGCGAACACTGCTATGCAGACGAAGATGTTTACGCAGATTTGATGGCGAGCTGATGCTCTTGCTGCACACTTGACAAGTCACACATTTGTGTTGAAAAGCTCCTGGAAATGTCAAAGAAACAATTCGATTACCATCTAACTAAGAGGGCCAATCGAAATTATTTTTTGTACTTTTTTTTTGTTTATAAAAAAATTAATTTTGGTTTCTCTTCCCTTAATGACGAGCACAAAAATCAGTTTCAAAATAAACAAATAAATAAAGACAAAAAATAAAAATATAAAAGAAAAAATAAAACAGTAACTAACACATTCACACAGTTTCCTCCTCTTTTTATAAACATCTAAGATGTCCAACATTTCTTCAAGCGTTTTCCGTGCTTCAACCTCAAATGTCGACGTAAACTGTCGACATATGTATAGGTTGTACAGCAATCTTCGCATCTGTAAATACGTCGACAATGGATTTCCATGTGCTTTTTCATGTTTGATGCACTACTAATTATCTTCTTACAAACGATGCATGGACGAGGGCCTGCAAATTCATACAAAAAATACAAATTTCCAATCAGGAATTTTAAAATTCAAAGTAGCAAATAATCACTTACAACAACGAAGTCAAAACTTGACATACTTTCATTTTAAAGTTATTATATAAATAAATAAATATATATATATATATACAATTTTGCATGCACAATAGTTAACATTAGTAACACTTTGTATATCTAAACTCCAATAAGGCCTAATCGTTAAGTGAAAAATAAAGAAAAAGTCAAACAATTTCGTGTTAATTTGTAATTTAGAAAAGAAAAAAGTGATTTTGTTTGTTTTCTTTCTTTCTAGACAAAACTCGGGTCTATTTTTCGACTTTTTCACACAAAATAGTCGAATATAAATTGCATCGTAAACAAATCTGTCACACAAGTTTGCGCGAATAACATCTCTGCAGCTGTATTCCATGTTTTGCTTTTAAATGCCATCGAAGTGTTTCTTCTCTTGAGTATTCGCATTCACAGACCCAACAACGAAACGGTATTCGAACCGGATTATGAACTAGCATGTGTTTTAACATATTTCTAGCATTGCTTATGACTTTGTTGCAAATTTTGCATGGGCGTGGTCTCATCCGCTCAGGAAGAATCGGATGCGATTCTGCAAAGATGAAATAAAGCGGAAATTAAAAAGGTTGGGGATACAAAAACTGACAAAGAATTTTTTTTTTCATGAAAATATTTTTGTTACAATTTTTTTTTTCATTTCATTTGTTTTTAAAACATCGAAATTGAATAGAAAAATGAAAATAAAAATATCTATACATACCTAAATACATTTTTTACTGTTGTTACCATTTTTTTTTTTAAGAATTAAAATTCAAAATGGACACAAAGTAACAACACACTTTTCTATTTGGGTATTAAGTAGTTTGTCTGCAAGAAAAAAAAATCGATTCACACAAGACACAATAAAAGACACTCGCACACACTCATTTCACAACATTATTTTATTTACGATTTTTTATTTTTATTATTTTACTTGACAATTCATCAAAGTAAAAAAAAAAATCCATTTTTACAGTACAAAAATAGACAAAATGTGTACAAAATGTGAAAAATGTGGAAATTGAGGAAAAAATTACTACTAAAATGAAGAAATGAAATAAAAGAAAACATTTCCCTATATTTTCTCAATTATAGCAAATCCAAAACACATCCTGTCAAGTCACATTATCCCTAACACTAAGCAACCATGGTGTGGAAGAGTCTATATTGGATTTAATCCTAACATAGCTAAAGAAAAAGAACTTTCCAATTTGAGTGATATACCAAAACCAAGCACACTCTTCCTACACCATTTTCAAATCCCTTTTTTAAAAGTCAAAATTCAGCAACTTTGCCAAAAAAAGAAAGAAATAAATAAAAATAAAAATAAATAAATAAACAAATCCTATCATTTTCTTTAAATAGCCCATACTTTGAAAGATTGATGCAAAAATCAACTTTTTCATTTCTATTTTTTTAAAAAAACATTAAAATTTCAAAAATCTTTTTAAAAAAATATTTAAAAAATTTTTAAAATTCGAATTCTTTATCGGGTGAAAAATTTTGATGTTTGAATCAATCTGATTGAAAGAATAAAAGAAAAATATATATGTATATATAGAAAAAAAACTCACCTGAATCTTGTCTGGATGTACTGGGTGCAGCAGCAGTTGTTGACACACTCATCATCGTAGAACTGGCAATCATAAGTGGCATTTGGGTTGCAGCAGGAAGCGCTGAAAACAAACATTATCATTAATGCCTGTGCAATTATTACCATTAATGTCATATATGATTCTTCAGATTCATATTTATAAAAAAAAAATACATGTACAAGACTTGTTTATACTGCCCTTGTTTATATTTTAATTGAAAAAGAAGAAAAATCAATTTTTAAATAAAAAATATAAAAATTAAATATTTCATTTTCGACGATGGTTTTAAAAGCAGGTTTGAAATTCCTGCATTTTAATCTGAAAATTATTCAAGAGTATAAAGTGAAATCAGATCGGTTCAATGAACCTCATATTTTTTCACTCTTACTTAAAGAAATTAAAACTGTCACATAAAAAAAAAAGAAATAAAACACCAAGTATAAATTCTTTTTTCCTCAGTCAACTCATCGATACATTAAAGAAAAATAAAAATGAAAAAAATTCCAGTCAACTACAAATTTATTTCAGAAGACTAAAAAAAAGAAAAAAAACACCCGGAAAACACAAGACTGACGTCATAATAAACAAAAAATCGATACATTCATCGATTATCGGTTCAATCGTGACGATTTTGAATCGTGTGAACATTTTTATACGGCCGTACGTTATTGGAATTAGAATTCGGAACGAAAGTACTAGTATTCTGATCGTAAACAGGCGAAGGGGTTAAAGGAGTGGGGTGGGGCGGGACCATGGGTGGAATCATATTCATAAACTGCACATATCCTTGATCGTTGCGTGAATAAGCCGAGCGGATATTGGCCAACGATAGACGTCTATATAGAGTTCCCCACGGTATTTCGAACTGTCGACATGCCGCTATGATGGACATTTTGCGGGTCCGAACTGCTTCCATCGCTTGGGCCAACGTAGCTTCGTTCCATTTACGAACGTGGCGCTCTCGGCCTGAAAGAATGAGAGCAAAGATTGGCTGCAAATATTTTTTTTTCCTTTTAATTTAATTTTTAAAATTTTTTAAGAAAAGATTTTTTTAAATTTTTAAAATTTTTAAATGGCCAAATTTAGTTTTTCTACATTTTTAAAAATTTTCCTTCTTTTCTGTTAATTTTTTTTGTTTTTGACTTTTGTTTATTAAATATTTTACCCCGATCGACCGATGATTGCAACGATAAAGCACATGAGGGTTGACAAAACGTAACGAGAAGATAAACAGAAAAGGAGACAACTTACGGCCATTTTTTAAAATATATATTAAATAATAATTTTAGGTGTTATTTTACTCTTATAATTAATTTTTAATAAAATAATAATAAATAAAAAATAGTATGAAAAGTTAAAAGAGGAAAAATGACCAAATCTATCTCCACGAAGCAGCAGACACAGCTCTACCTACCGCCATTTTCTTCAACTATTTTCATCTCAAACTCACACCAAAACCTCATAAAATAAAATAAACAAAATTCTTCTTCATCAAACAGTTAAATTCCATCTCTTTAATATCATCTTATTATAAATCCACAGCAAAAATTCCCCGTTTAATTCGACACGAGATCAAATTAAACCGTAACTCTACACGACCACTCGAATTCATTTCATTTTTTTATTTATTTATAACGATATTTCCATAAATTTATTTAAAATAATTGCACAATTTTAATGAAATAACAAGATACAACACCAGGAACATTACAGACAACCAACAAATCAAATAAATTCCTTTCAAATTATCATTTCTGTAATTCATTTTAAAAAAAAAAATCCTAAAAGCTGGGTTTTTATGTAAACTGTGTTATAAAATATCAAACGGTATACCCTTGGACTGAATTTCTCTTTTTTAAATTTTAACCAAACACAAAACACAAAATAAAATATAACAAACCCAGTGCTTTGAAATATGGATTGTCGCCACGTATACAACTTGCAAAATGTAAAGAAATTTTTTTAAAAAGATTAAATATATTTTTTATCCTTATTTAACAAATGAAAAAGAAAAAAAAGAAAAAATAACGATATTATCTCTACTCATATGTAGTAATCGTATACATAATGGCTGGAATACAAGGCATAAACTTTCCCCTTTTCAATTAAACTTATTATTAGTTTAGTTTAGTTTAATGCAGCGATTCTTAACCCGTGTCCGCGACTGCTCGTACCCGAGGTTGGATGGTAAAAGTTGGTAGTTGGTAGTTCTGGATTAGAATTTTAATTTTTCTGATTAATTAATTAATTAATTAATTAATTTTTCTAATTTTATTTTTGGGTTGGGAAGATAAAAAGGGTTGAGGTGGTTTGTTGGACACAAAAGGTTAAGAACTGCTGGCTTAGTGCAAAAATTGAAAAATCGTAAATTCAAAAAATCGAAAAATCCACAAACAACAACCGAAAAAAAGCAGAAAACTTGAAAAAGGCGACTTTTAACTCACGGAATACCAGCCATAAGTACAAATCTACACACAACCCATGTTAAACATGGAGAAATTTGTGACTGGTATTCCGAGGGTTAAATGTCTTAAATTTAAAATTAAACCAAAAAATTTGTTTAAATCTTATCTTTTGCACCATAATTAAAAAAAATGCTATTCCTTACGTATTTCTTTTTAAAGCAAAGAAAGGCAAACATAAAATATAGAAAATATTATTTTAGTACCAGAAATCACCGGTAGACTTGTTACTTTCAACATTTCATATAAAATAAAAATCAAGTCTGATCAAAATCCAATATTTAACCTATTGCACATAAGCAAACCGAAAAAAGAAAAAATCACATTTGCTACAAATGCAAATTTCGTATACATTTTCACTAAAAGTAAATAATGAAAAAACTCTTTTCTTTGATTCTGTAAAATATAAGCAGTAATAATAAAGAGAGACAGTTATTAGTATACAATCGTATTACAGTATACTTATCTATTTTGATTAATTATTTACAGTTAAAAAAGAAAAAAAAATTTTTTTCTCTTCGTATACTTGTCAAAAAATGTTTTAGGTTCTAGTAACATTACCATTAAACTAGATTAGGCATACATAAAAATTATAATATGTACAAAAACATGAAAAAAGGAAAAAAATAAAATGTGAAAAAAAAATAAAAATTAAAATAAAATTAAAGTGAAAGGAAAGAAAATAAAGATATGGGCATATCTTCTCATTTCGTATACATAGTGATGAAGAATGTTAAGAAATAGTTAAAAATTAATAAAAACGTATCAGTATTCGTATCGCTTAGAGGATTAATTACATTAACTTTCATTGCATTGTAAAATTACTGCAACAGTTGACACATTATGACAAATAGATAAAATTTCTTTCATTAGAGTGATGGATTTTCCATAAAAATCCCACTAAAAATTTTTTTTTTTTTTTTTTATAAAAAGGAATATTTTTTTCACAATCTGAATAAGAGTATAGTATACAATTTTCACTTGTTTAGTTTTCTGGAAAACTCACTCTCGACCAAATAAAGACTAGATTCTTAAACATTACATTCAAAAAATGCGGTATAGTATTTTTTTTTAAAATTTACTTATGGAGGTGCAAATTTGTCATTTTTTATTATTAGGACAATTCGTCATTTACTCAGGTAACTTTGCATCGAAATTGAAAAATTCATTTGAATCCGATACATTTTAACGGATGAAACGTAAATAAATAAAATACTGCAGCTGCCAAAAACAACAGCACACCCAGAGGAAAAAATAAAAGGAAAAATCCATTCTGATAGTTAAAAAAAGCAACTCCCACAAAGAAAGCTGTAATAAAGAAGACAAATTGCATAAAATCCGAATTAAGGCCTAATCACCAACTACCATCAACAACAAATTTGCACCCAACAACAAAATTTACTGTTTCCATTGCAGTTTTCGTATTACTCCAGTTGCCTAACCATTTATTCAAACAACAGGTTGAAGGAGGAGCCGAATTAACAAAAAAAATGAATAACTCAAAACTCAAAAAAACTCAAACAAAAAAAAACCAAAATCAAAATTCAAAAAAATAAAGTAAAAAATAAAAATAGGTTAAGAAGATAAACTACAATTTGTTTTGCTTCCTTTTAAAAAGTAAAAGGCAGTTAGAAATTGTTTCTTCTTCAATTTCTTTCGAATCTTGGTTACTTCAACCGTAGATAAGGCAATCCAGGATGCCGTTTCTTGAATCCACGCCACCACTTGACGGAAAGTCCTTTCGAAGGATCGCAATACATGTTACCGGTAGGCCGGCGACCGTGCCTTCGCAGCAATCCGTTGCCATAAGCTAGAATTTGCTTAAAATCCACTGGCATTCCCTCATAGGCCTGGTGATTAATGAAAGTTACTATGTCCTCTTCTTCCTCCTCATACAAGATGGTTGGCCGACCACCTTTGGGCTTTTTGCCACAACCAGCCGATGGATTTCCTCCAGCCTGTGCCGGAACATCAGGCTGACATTCCCCTTCGCGGCAACTGCGTACTATATTCACTACAATGGAAACAGCAATAGAGGGCGCAATTAATATCGTACTTACTATATTTTCGCATTTCATTTTTATTTATTTATATATTTTTTTTTTTTTATGCAACAAACCCTCAAAAGTGCAAAAAAATTAGGAAAATTAGAAATTAAACAAACCAGGCCTTAGAAATCTAATTTATTCTGCAAGAGCGCGTCGATGGTTTCCGGTTTCATAAAATTTTAAAAATTATAAAAAATAAAAAAAAAAATCGACAAAACGACGCCATTTTGATTTTTGGACATTAAAGTGCATGTTTCCAAATTTAATATTTTAAAAATAAATTTTTTTTTAAAAATTTTTTCCTCTCAAGTGTGTCTCGGATTTATACAACGCCGTTGCCAGAATAAAAATTGAAATTTAAAACGAAATAAAACAAAAGCGTACATTGTATTAAAGAAGAAAGAAAAAAAATACACACTAGCATACATCCGTAAAAAATGTAAGCGCACAACCAAAAACCAGTTTCACCCATGCCTAATAGCACGAAAAAATGTATAAATGCAGACAAACACGCCTAACACCTTTCATCTAAGTAATCGTAAACTAAAAATATTTTTAAAAAAATGTTTTAAATTAAAAAAAGAAATGATTTGCTTCTAGTTCCAGTAACTTAGTGAATTATTCATATTCCGCCATTCAAACTCCACCCCTTCAGTGCCCAGTATTTTTTTTAATTTTTTTTTAAATTAATATTCCAAAACCCAGACATCATTTCCAAATTCCAATTATCCCAGTGGACAATACTTAAACAAAAAAAAAAAAAAATTGGAAAACAAAAAAAAAATTTTTTTAAATTTTAAATTTATGTACCCATATTTTCATTACTCGGGTTCACATTCAGACAAGAGGGGTCTCTCCTATTATCAGACAATTCAAAATTCAAATTTCATTCTTTCAACTTTTCAACTCGCATAAATAAAATAATAAAATAAAAAATTTTAATAATAAATAAATAAATAAAAAAAGGACAAAAATGACGAGATTTCAAACCGAAATTCGTCAACACGACCCAAAAACAGACAGAAAAACAAAGAAATTCTCTTTTTCTTACCTTGACTCGAACCTTGTAAGACCGGAGGCTGACCAATCGACTGCACCGACGTCAATGTCTGCACATTACACGATGTTGCAGCATTATACAATGCAGATTTTGCATTCATAGGCAAATTTGCAGTACGCACAGCAAAACCCTAGTTTAAAAAAATTAAAATTTTATATAACGGAACATCCCATATGTAAAATTTTCATTCTTACCTGACTATCGTTAGCCGGACTGCCTTCTTGTGACGACGGGACTCCCTGAGTGTTGTGGCTATTGGCGGCGAACTCGCCGGCGCCACTCGTGCCGAGATTGTTTGCAACTAAAGTTCTCGACTGGCCGACACCACCACCACCACCACCACCGGGACCACCACCTGGACCTTTGCTGTTGGCCGAAAGGTCGGACTGCTGTAACTGATCATCGGTTTCTATGTTTTCTTCGGTGATTTCCACCTTTGGCTCGATCAGTTCGTGGCTACGACTATCGCCGCTGTCTTCGTAATCAGATTGCGAGGAGTTGGGATCGGACTTGTGTCGATGACGGGTCTTCTTACGTTTGGGAGACGGGGACGAGGTGGATCGATGCGACTGACCGGTGGCCGTCGACGACGACGAGGTGGCGCCTTGGCCCTGGTTCGTGCCGTTAGGCCGCGGTTGTTGTTGTTGCATTTGAGTCGGCACTGCCGCTGCCGTGGCCGCTGCTACCTGAGACGGTTGTTGTTGTTGTTGTAATGTTTGAGGTACTATGTTTTGCTGTTGGCCCGGTTGATGATGCGATGAGAGGAGGGAGTTGTTCAAGTCGTTGGAACCGCCAGCAACTTCGGTGAGACCGCGTACTTTGAGGGTTTCGGCCGTCCTCAGCAAAGTACTGAGTTGTTCTTGCGACACGTTCACCTCGCCTTTGTACATGAAATCCATGAGAGCTTTCAGATCGCTGAAGCGAATATCCTTGAGGATTACGATCGGGTGTTTGCACGGGTTGTCCAGAAACAGATTTTGAAAGTAAGGGCTGCACGCCGACAGCACCATCTTGTGCGCCTTGATGCTGAGCCCGTCGCAGGCCAGCGTTACGTCCACGAGGGCTTCGTTTTGAAACAAGTCGTCGAACACGCTGAGCATGTTGGACTGATGGTTGTTCCAACGAAGGCAAAATTGCTGTTGAGATCCCATCCTAACATGGAAAGTTTCACGAGGACTTCTTTTCCGCCCAGTTTTAATCGCGCTCAAATTCGCTCGTCTTTAGATTAATTATGGAGATTTTTTTTAGAGCCTAGATAGAAACAAACATCGGGTTTTTGAGTAAAGAATTAACTCGGAACAAGATGGCGCGTCGCTTAGTTACGCCGCTCGTTCGTTCGTTCGACTGACTGACTGCTGTTATTGTTGATCATTTCTCATAGATGCAACCATTCCCGCACATTTGTAAACTTAACGCACGATTTCCATGACCTTTTACTAAATATATGCATGAATTTATTTATTTTTTTACTTTTTTTTTCTAACAAACCTGACAAAATCAGTTGTATGCTTGGAATAATTATTAGCGCAGTGTGAAATCGAATAAACTAACATACATTATTTCATTTCATAAAGAAAAAAAAGAAAGGAAAAGTTATGTTTTTTAGGTGGAAAATAACCGGAGTGTGTATAGATTATTTTGCTTATCAGAGCCCTGGCTTTTATGATGTTAATACATAACAGTTATTTCTATAATCCTAATTGTAAAAATCGATACCGCATTCTCTCTCTTCCAAGACCGGATCTACCAAATAAAGGTTTCAAACCAGTGAGAAAAATGGAGAAAAATTTAAATACGACTAAATAAAACTAACCGCTCACATTTTCCGCACAATTTTACGTTTCTTTTGACAACAAATATAAAAAAAACTTACGGTTTCGACGGTTTTTTCTTTCTCCAATTTTTTTTTCCGAAAAATTTTTCTTTTTCAAAGAAGGAAAAAACTAGAAAATCTATGTCGCATGAAATAGCAACAAACTTATTCACTAACGATTTGTAATTATATCCTTAGATAAAATAGGACGTTGAATCGGGGCCGAACTGATTTATTTGCAAATCAGTGCTCAGATAGAAATTATAAAAAGAAAAAAAAAAGAAAAATGAGATTTTGTAGTCGTGAGAAAAGGGTTGAAAATCGAGCGAATCTTTGCTAACACTCACCCGAAAGGACGAAATACAATAAACGTGAACCATTCCTTAGTTTCATTAGCACTGATGCCGTTTCCAATCGATAACGCCCACTCCTTTAGACACAAACGCAAAGCTTAATCTCCTGTGATTAAACTAGTATATTTTTGTTAAACTTATTCTCGTGACTGCAAAGCCCTAGATGGGTGCATCCTTCATCTTTCTTTTCCACCTTGAATTTCGACCGGGAACCCTTTCTTTACTAGTTTGCACCGCGTGTCTTGTGCACATGCACTCGTAAATGACTTAAAATTGCCCACAGAGTGAAAAGAGCAAAATTCATTCGCCATCTTGAATAAGATTTCAATGAGCGCTTTTTGTTTACATTAATTTCATCTGCTAATTTAACTACTCTATAGTTTGTGCGTATTAATTTTAAGCTTATTAAGTTCATTAGCAAAGTAATATGCGAGTGAAATGGAAGGATGTTTTTTACCTGCTTGGGCTGATTAAACGCGACGATGATTAGCAGCCCGAATCGTTGGGCCGAGCGGCGCCTCTCCCCTTCTCCCAATGGCGACCCATATTACCCACAATGCTGCTTAATTGTCTTACCGTGACGATTTGATCTGGATCGCCCGGATCTCCAAACTTGACGGCCGTATTCACGTAATATGTAGCAAAAAAAGATTGGAAGCGGGAACTATGACGTAGTTTGAATCGGGTCGTGAGTTATAAATATAGTTATCCATATTTCATCTCATGTTTGTCCTCCTACGTTCTTTAAAAGGTGATTTACTATCAATTTTTCAATTATTTTATGCGTAATTACGAATTAGTATCCTCTTTTCGAAGAAAAAAGTTTTATATATTATTTTTGGACTTGTAATTGCAGGAAATGAACTATTTTGAAGAGCGCGAGCAACTAAATAGTGGTCATTATGTGTTTTTTCGCGAGCAACAAGTTCAGCTATTCGCCGCACGCTGGCACCACCAATCAGTCAATTTTCCACAAGTTTAAATTTAAATTTTTATTTGATTGTAAAGATCGGAGAAGATTTTTGTACAATAAATGTACCGTTCGTTAAGCAAACGGCTATTTTAAAGTCACTACAATACTTTTTTTCCCTAAATAAAATAAGACATTTTCCTGGAAAGCTTCATTCTATAATCATTCACAAATCATTTATAAAACCTGAGACAAAAACACAAGCAAATAAAAAATTAAAAACAAAAAAAAACAAAAAAAAATTCACAATTAACTAGAAACGATTTTGATTAACAAAGACACAAATTAAAAAAGAAATTAAAAATTAAAACTAAATATAAACTATAATCAAATTGACATAAAATAAATTGGCACAAATTTGAATCCTAAAAAATAAAAAAAATTAAAAATTAAAAAAAAACTATAATCCTTTACATTACATTTTTCTCAACCAACAGCACCAATTTCAATCCATTTCAAGACTGCAAATAACTTTGATAACTGAGTAAATAAATTTCCCAATGTGTAACTGTAAAAAATAACCAACACCTAAACAAAGCTTTTTTAAGTATTACAATTTTTTTAAAAAGAAAAAATTTTTCGTTTTCACATTTTACAATATAACATTTTGATAATACCTTATAAAAAGACCACCAACTAAAATATCAAACTCCTTAACCAAACTATTGCCATTTCATCATCTTCGCTTCACATAACTTCCATAGATGTAATTCCATTTTTATTTTTTAGTTCATAAAAACTAAAAAAAAAAAAAACATTTAAAAATACCAGCACATACAACTAACACTCCATTCAATAGATTTAAATAGAGCCTCTACAATATTTATTGCAATCTCTTTCCATCTTAAGAAATAAAAACATTTAACTTTCAACCAGGAACATTTTTTTAAAATTGTTGATTTTAAATATATTTTTAAATATTTTCTTTTATTTAAAAAAAAATTAAAAATTGTCAAGTTTTGCAGATATAGCTTAATTTGATTTTACAGCTGTCTGAATATTTTTTTAATTAATTAAAATTAAAAAAATAATAATAAAAAAAGCGACAGAAACAAATGTGTGGGAACAGAGGATATTTAAAAGAGGCACAAATACTTTGCCTGTTTTTTGCCTTCCTAATAAATTTTTTTTTTGTTAAAAACTTTGACCCGTTACAACCTAGTTTTTAAATCATTTACAAACACAGCAGCTTTTATCAACTTCTCCATATAACTGACTGTTGATTCCATCACTTGAAACTCATTTGGATAGTTTCAAAAAGCCATTTTGACAAATATAAACCCTAATTCTTTGTTCACCTGAGAGAAACTTGAGGAGTCACTAGAAATCAGCTTTTCAACTTCCCTGAGACAAAGGAAGAAAAACTACCAGAAATCAAAACAAAAAGTGACTAGCATGTCTATTGTAACATTTCTGTAATTTTCTTATCAAAAATTGCAACAAATTGCTTGCAAATTATCAATTTGTGATTAGCACCAAAATAATAAAAAAAAAAATTTAAAAAAAAATAATCATATTTGCACTTTTCTTCCAAAAGACTTTTTATTTGACTCAAATAAAAGCCGCTTAGATTTTTTCTCTTTTAAAAAAGTGTAAATTTTTAAATTTTCAAATTTAAATCATCAAAACCATTTATTATACAATTCCACTTATCGGGCGTAAAAGAAGCTAATTGAACCCATAATACCAAACTAGTCTTTACAATAATAATTTGCTGCTACAAAACCCTTTTTTTTCGATTCTACAAATGTAGTAAGCACATAGAGAGCATTTAAAAATATTTGTTTTGCACATATTTGCTACACTCCACACATTTGCTTAATAAAACCATACGACCTCGCAACTTCTTTCTCCAGCCGCAGCTGAGAACGTGATTAATAAGACTTTTGTTTGAGGTAGTTATTACATTAAAAATAAATTCAAATTAAGACAGAAAAAAAAATAATTCAAACAAACAAAAAAAAAAATAAAAAACGTCAGTTCAGTTGTCATATATAGTCAACCATAATGAATTATATTTTCTTTTAAAAAAAAAAATGTGGCATGAAATGACTGCCAGTGATAGTAATAAACATCAGCCACCATCTTTGGCCCGCAGCATAGGAAATATAGATCCTGAGGAGTCAAGCGATTCTCATTCAATGCTCCCGCTTTACGTCGTTTCTCTCCAAAGCCAACATCAAAGGTTGTGATGGCAATGGCTGCGGAGGAGGCGAAGAGTTCCGAGATGTCTGTTCGCCGCTCGCTCCGTACAGACAACCATTTAGAACGCTGTTCCTAACATTGTACTTAATGGCAGCTATTTCTGGAGTCATTCGTCCACTCCGCACGGCTTCCACCGCTTTCATTAAGATCACATAGTAATGTAGTGTAGCTTTGGGGATGTCGAACTTCCTCGCTGCCAGTGCGTAAGTCAGGCGACCGCGCTGAACCGCTTCGAGTGCCGACACCATGTCTTCCTCAGTCCAGGGTGATTTGTGTTTCTGACTTTGCCGAGTAAAGTGACACAATCTTCGAATATCTGGAATAAATCAAGAAAAAAAAGTGATAATTAATTGAAAAATGAGAAAATTAACATATTTTAAAAAAGTTGGAAGCTGCGAAAATTAATGAATGAAAATTAATTTCTTAAAAGTTGGAAGCTGTGAAAATGATTTAAAATTCATTTTTTTTACAGTATGTTTATTAACTTTTTAAAAAAAATGTCGGGTGGAATAATCAAATAATAAAAAAATGGTAAAATAAAAATAAAAACATAAAATAAAGGGTCAGGTAATATTTTCAAGCAGCAGATTATTTTAAATTATAATAAAACATGCGATACAAATCCAAACTTTTGATTATTGCTGGTTCACCGAGATAACTCAATTTTTTTTTAAATTATAAAAAAATTGAAAGAAAAAAATCAAAAAAATGTCTTTACAAAATTTTTTTTCAGAAAAAAAATAAACTCAAGCTCTAAATCAGCATACACAACCATAAAATAAACATATATTCAAATACAGTTGTTAATTGTAACGATTTTTAATTATCACAGTACAAAAATCTTAAAATTGCATAGATGATCTTTTTTCCAAGCAAACAATTTGCTAACTCAAAAACAAAAATTAAAAAAATTGTACAATCCACACAAACTATATTTGTTTATAGTAAAAAATAAAATGAAAAAGTTTAGTAATAACTATTTAAAACTATTATAACCATACCAGATTCTATTATATACTTGTTCGCTTGTTTCTTATTTTGTGTATTTATCAGTATTTGCTATGAGATGATATTCTACTAGGATTAACTATTATTTTACAATACATTATACTGTACTTTTTGTAGATTTTGTTTTGTATGTGTCCAAAGTAACACGCTTTTTGTTACTTTTCAATTCAATTCTGCGCTAATGGGTTTGAGCTCAACATGCAATCTGTACTCAGTATTCAGCCTAACTAGTTTAACTAGTTTTAATCAAATAACCACATAAAATATCACAGATTTATAAACGAAAAAAAAAAATCTTTAACAATTTCCTACATCCAAAAAACACTTTACTCTTTTCTTTTTCCATTTTTTCGATTTTAAATTTTAAATTTTCTTAAAAATGTTTAACAATCACAGCTAGCTAGCAAGTATAACAACTAGAAAAATAGTTTCATTTTCGATCTAGTTTCTTTAACCAGATTTGAGATTTTTTTTTAAAAAAAGGATGGAAAAAAATGATAAAACAAACGTGTTTACGTTCCTTGGCACAACAATTCGTCGTATACCATTACAAACTCGTAACCGATACAAAAATAGTTTCGAAAACCAACTTCCAACAACAACTTCCAACATTTCATTCATATCTTTCATCTTATTGATTAAAATTTAGTCCCTAAAAGAGAAAATTAATTAATTAATTAATATCACAAGCATTTTAACTAGTCAACTAAAAAGCTCACATTAGCAAACTCGTTTTTGATGTCAAGCTCAAATGATCAAAAAAACCAAAATTCTAAAATAACATTAAAAAAAAATAATCTAAACACAAGTCACAGCCGTACTTTAACTTACAACTCAAAACCACATTATAAATAGAAAAAAAAAATTCATATCGCTTTCAGCTATCTTAATAAATCATTTATCACATTTTCCTTCACTTTCGCTGAATAAAAAAAAATGATACTATCACAATTTTTTCAATCGACAATCAAATACTAAGTATTTTCTCACATAAACTTCCTTTTGTGCTTTCTCAGATACAGAACAATTCCGTACTTACCTTTTCACAACCAAACATTAAAAAAAAAATTGTAAATAACAATCTTTGAAAAAGATAATTTCCATAATTTCATTTGTGATGAATCATCATTCGGATGTTTTACTTTGCGACCTAACGATGCTCGTGTTGGTTTCCGTCGTCGGTGTCGGTTGTTGATCTCTCCGCTGTTGCCTAGTGTTGGAAGATGAGTAGATGACTTCGTCCGGAGCGAAGTAACCGAGTCCGTGCGCCGTTTTCATGTGTTGTTTCAAGTGATCCATGCGTACCATGGTCTTGGGACAGTAGTAACAAGTGTAGATCTCTCGGTCGGGATTGTGGATCTGTCGATGGCGGGAGTACCGGCAGTGGGTGGGAAAGAAACTGCCACATACGTCGCAGGTGAATCCGACACGAACTCGCGGACACCCGTGTTTATAAAACACTTTCTTGCTGTCGAACGAGGCCTGGCAGTGCTCGCAGTGGTACTCTCGTTTCTTCCTTTCTGGCCACCCAGCCGGGTCTGCAAGCAAGAAAGGAAGAAACGAAAAAACAAACAGAAGAAAAATAAAAATAATGACAAAATTAAATTAAAAAAAATAATAAAAAATGTAAAAAAATAAAAATAAATTAAAAAGTTGGGTTTTTTAATATTTTTTTTAATTGTAATTAATTAATTAATTTTAGGCGAGCACTTACACTGCCACCCGACAAGCTGCCAACACCAGGGATTTGGGAAATTTTTTTTTTTTTTTTATAATGGATGAATAAAATAATAAAATAAAATTTGAAAAAAAAGTGGAATTGTGGGATAAAACTTACTTTTTATGCCTCACCGCCACCAACAGATCCAACGTAACGAAGTTACATAAATTTATTTATTAGTTATTTCAAAAAAAAAAAAAAATCCACTGCTCAAAAGTCAAAATCAAACCACCTGAAGCTTTTCTTGGGGTTATTAGTAACACAAATCGACACCAGGTTTCAAAAGCCCATTGCGTAAAATACAGAAAAATAAAAATAAAAGATTAGTTGTGACATCACTCTGTACTTAAAAACTTCTTTTCGACATTCCCATGTTATCAGAAATCAACTCAACATAAATCATTTAAAACGAGTTCTCTAAATATTTCCTCGTTCGATCGAGGAAAAAGCAAACCCAAAACTCGACGTGAATGTAAACAATAATATTAATATCTCAATCCAAAATTAAAAATTAAAAAAAATAAATAAATAATAATTACTCAAAACGTTCGAGGTGAGGCGTGCCATGAATTATGTAAAATGTTTTCATTTGTACGCCACCTGCTGCCATCATTAACGAAAAATCAATAGCAATCAAAAATAATATTCACCCAAGCGGCCATTAAAACAAATTTCATCCGGGGGAAAAAAAAAATTTGAAAAATTTAAAAAAAATTAACTAGGCTCAGTGAGTGAACTTTAAATCTGAGTTTGTTAAAAACCAGATTAGGAAATGCAAAAACCCAGACACGCCAACAACCCTGAAATAGACCCACACAATCTTCGACTATACTTTAATCTGACCTGCTTAGTCAAGTGAAAAAAAATTTTTTTCACGTTTATTTTCTTAAAATATAAAAAAAAGTTGGGTAATTCAAAAATGTAGTCGACTAGTCGTGAACTGGGAATTTTCCCTTCGAGCTTTGGATTTTTTTTTTTTTTTATTCGGTCAGTTGCGCTTTTGCTCGTAATTATTTTCACGCATGCCCTTTCCAGATAACATCTTCGAAATGTCCAATTTATTAAAGTAATGTCACGTGTAGGTTATTACCCCTAAAATCAAAACCAATTACACACACCTAGCACATTTCAACTCCCCAAATTACATCCGACAAAACAAAAAAAAATAAAAAGAAAGAAAGAAAAATTCAAAACAAATGCCGAAAGATTTGAATCTTTCTCAAAAAATGAAAACAAAAATAAAGAAAACGATAAAAATAAAAGTAATGATAATAATAAAAATGAGAATTTTTCCCTGGTTTCGCGTGCTTACCTTGAATTGTTGCTTCGGGTGCTGAAGTCGATGGCACCGGGCTCATTGCAGACGACGGGATGACGGAAAGCAACGACGGTTTCGGTAGAATGGCACCCAACCTCTGCTGAGTGGGCACAATTGGTGGTTTAGGAACGGACAAAGAAAATTGGTTTTGATTCGATGAATAGGACTGCTGGAGAGAATTCAGATTAATCCCTTGATGTAATTGTAAATGACAAGTCACTCACCTTGTTTTCGGGACTCGGATGATTCTCTTCGCCGATCTGTTGATGTTCGTACTGGTAAGAGTGCGCTTGGCTTTGGTTCGCCATTTCTAGAATGGAAATATTCGGCTTCACGTCTTCCACATTCGTCTCGCTGGTTTCGGACAAGGCGTTGTCGCTCGGCGGCAGATCGACGCACGTTTCGATCATTTCCGGAGTTGTAGTTGCGAGATCGAGCGCATCTGAGTCTTCCTGATCGGAACAAATGAGCGCGCTTTCCGGAATCCGTTTTCTGGGTTTGGTTTTCCGTCGTTTGGGCGGCGGCGAAGAGGACGACGCCGACATGGCATGTCCGTACATTCGGCTCGACGACGTGTTGGACGCCGGCTGCAGCAGTGACGTGACGGAGGGCATCTTGGACGACGAATCGACGGGAACGGCGGTCACCGAATGATGTCCCATGCCGTGATGCATGTGTGGTGACCCCACGGACCCCTCGCCGGACGTCCCGTTGCCGCTGGACGTCATCTCGACGCGTCTCGTCGGATGGATCTGAGTCTCGGCGTTGGAATTGGTGCAAGATGCGCCGCCGTTTCCTCCGGTCATCTCGGCCAACCCTTTGATTTTGAGCGACTCGGCCGTGGTGAGAAGCGCGTTCAGCTGATCTTGACCGACGTTCACTTCCCCCTTGTACATGAAGTCGATGAGCGCCTTGAGATCGCAGTATCGGACGTCTTTGAGAAACACGATCGGGTGTTTGCACGGGTTGTCCATGAACAACGCCTGGAAATATGGGCTGCAGGCGCTCAAAACCACCTTGTGAGCCTTCAGTGTGAGTCCGTCGCACGCCAAAGTCACGTCCACCAACACTTCGTTCTGTAGGAGACTTTCGAACACGTTCAACATGTTCATTTGATGGTTGTTCCACCGCAGACAGAACTGTTGACTACCCATCGTCGCCTTTTTCTTTTTTATATATATAGGAACCAAATTCAAACAAATAATAAAAAAAACAAACAATAATTTGCAAAAATACTAAACAAACGAGGTTTTTTCTATATTCTCTCGTTTTCTAGTCTTCGAACCGCAGTTTTCGAACCTGAAAATACACAAAAAAAGTGAAATAAGTGATCGATCAACTCTTTATTTACAAAAAATAAAATTTATATAAAACACCACATGCTACGCCACCTGCCAATTACAGATACGCGAACACTTGTTCCTGCAGTTTAGACTCACCACTCAATTACGACGACTTTTTTTCTCAAAGCATTATACTAATGATTATGAAAAATTAAATCACACAACCCTCCATTCACCCCACCACGATATAAAAAAAATTATTTGACTGTATAATCATTAATGATAATAATAATAAATGCAAAAAAAGCAAAAAATCCACATGCAACATATGGCAAAAGGCGGATATTCACACACACACACATACACACACACACACGTGAATCATCAATCAAATGAAATACACCCATCAAAAATTCAAATTTTATTCCACATCATCGAGTAGAAACATTAAAATTGTTAAATAGACTCACCGAAACGACTGAAACAAGTCCCACAATTGTTTTTATAGAAATTTTAGGAACAATAACAAGAGTCTAGACTGTTGTTGTTCGATATCAGTGCATATGATAGACACGCATCAATTCTTTTCAACTAAAACTCATCAAAATACGAGATGATAATTACACTCTAGTTAGTTGAGGTACATCAGATATGCTTGTCAGGAGTGTCAGAATCAAACAAAGATTTTTACCTGATAGTTTTCTTTTTTTAAGGGATCATGCGCACTAAGGGTCTAGGGTGTGGATTCACCCCTCGTTTTTTTTTTTTTTTGTTTGAGGGAATGTGTCTTTTGACCTTGAACTTAGGGGAAGTTACCTGAAGAAGAGTCACTGGTCAGAGGGGAAGAAAATATTTTTCCATTAAAAAAACAAAAAAATGCTGGGAATTCGTTAAAAAACAGAAAAATCTAAAATTTTTGTAAATTTTTTTTTTTTTTTATGTTGGATGGACCAAAGAATTGAGGGAATTTATTGAGGAAGATAAAAATAGTATAAAAAATGAGTAAATAGTGTTTGAAATCGATTAATTTCTAGTGGTTTTTAGGGTTTTATAATGTGATAATTGTAAATTTAATGAAAAAACTAATTGTCTATTTCATTGTAATTAAAAATTAAGTGTCCGAGTCGATTGCATGCAAACATTCAATCAACAGAACAAAGAAGAATTGAGGAAAACATTATTTTAATCCTTATGTCCGTCTTGTGTGTATAATTGCTGGTAATTAACCAGTTAATTCAAGCACTAAGTTTTTCTTGTTTATGAAACGTTCAACCAACAAAACCCGGAGTTTAAGATATACCCAAGTGTGTCTGTCTGGCTGGCCAATGGCCACCATATTGATTTTTAGCTACAAAAACACTTATTACACGTCGGGTGGCAACTAAAAAAACGAAAAAGAAAAAAAAAATCAAATGGTTTTTAATTTTTACGTCTAAATTGCTAAGCAACTGATCGCTAAACAAAATTAAATGAAATATTTTATGTGTTTTTAATCTGTCGTTGTTTGCTCCATTATTTTAATGGGTTTTTTAAATTTTTTTTAAAGAATTTCGTATTGGAGTTATTTGTGTATCAATGAAAAACTTGTGACTTCATTTCGAGTTGACCGATGATAAAGATACATTGACCTGGGTTTTTGTGTTGCATGTTTCCCAGGTAAAAGTTTAAGATAGGTGGGTGTGCTGCTTAAATCAAAATATCATTTTTTTCTGATTTTTTTGAGTTTTTATATTTTTAAATTGGAAAAATTTGAAAAAATTACAGGGAAAAAAATAAATATTGCGATTTTTATTATCTGGTCGTAGATTATATTTGTTTACTTTATCATGGAAATTTTTTTCGGTTAGATATGCATAAAGGATAGTTACATTATGGTTATCGGGTTTTTTATAGTAAAATAAACGTGTATCTCATGTCAAATATTGGATTTTTTTCTTGAATTGATTGATTTTTTTTTGTTGTTTTTTGATGTCGTAAAAGTTGTGAGGCCAACCACGAGCGATCTAGTTTAAAAACTAACCGTTAAGTTTGGAAGTAATGTCATTAAAATGGTGGAAAATTTCGAATTTTATTTTGAGTATATTTTTAAAGGTAAATTTCTTGTTTTTTGCAGGATAGAAATTGTCCAACTTGGAGCTTAATTAGCCTAATTTATGTTGCTCAGTTTTTTGCAGCACCATTTTGAGAGATTAATCTTGTTTTGATTTTTTTCAAAGCTCAAAAATACGTGAAAATACGTCGATATATTCATGTTTGTTACGATAGAGAGCGATCGGTAGATGTTAAATTTATAATAAGCCGAATTTTGTCAATTTTTTTTGAGCATGGTTAGGCTTAACGAGATATAATTATTTTTGCAGCATTCAATTACAAAGCGATCGCAGCCAGGATGAACCTCGAGTCGCTAGAATAGTTCTTTAACATATAAAAAGGAATGTCAACACTTACCAAAAGCCAAAACCTTGTTTTTAGGACGCACTCAAACCAATCGAAAATCGGGCACACACCACAATGATGCGTCGGTCGCCATCTTCCCACGTTTTGAACACTTTTGAAGGCGCTTGCGCTTGAGTAGAACTTTTTGCATTTTACGTCACGAATTATCTAATTTTATAAAATCCTGAGCGCTTGTAGTGACGTCATCTGTAGCCGCTGGCTAAACACGGTTGCATTGAATCGGGATCTTTGCATTTTAATGATTTTTTTTAAGATTTGTATTTACTGAAGTATAATAAACCGATCGAAAATTAAAAAATTCAATCTTTTAAAGATGTCGCAATCAGTCGGTGTTTTTTTTTAATTTTTTATGTTTTTTATATTTTTTTGTTATAAAATAGTCAATTTATTCGACGCATAAAATAAAAAAAACGAGACCATTTGTAAATCTTTTTTTTTCTTTTATATTTTCAAACATTTCCAAACTATTCAACATAAATTAAAAACAAACTCACAACTTCCAACATTTTCTCGCGTGATTTAATGCAGTCTTTACTCTCTAATAAATATAAAAAAATAACATGGAAGCTCTGATGCTCACTAAAATACACTACAGCTGTCTTCATACGAACAAAATCGAAAAAATTCTCTCTAGAAATCATGATTAAGTGATAATTATCATATAATTTGTTATAAGTTCTAATTTCCTGAAATACAACTCTCAAGTTCGTTTCACTTTTGTCCATTCTTTGTAACGGCTGAACAAAAACATCAATTAAATAAGATAAAGAACTCGCAAACCATTCAACTAAAAAATATAAATTGTTTTCACCCGTTTACTGATTCAAAATTACTTCTATTATTTACAACCCTGTAATTACAGTCTTGAATACAACGCCATAACTTAAAAAATGAATATAAAAACTAATAATAAAGTGTACTCTTCAGCATCCACAATGGAAAAAAAGTCAACCATTAAATGGCAGTGAAAATTGCTGAACGAGAACAATATTCATGTAAAACAACTACCGCAAACATCTACAAAACAAAAAAATTTTTTTACGGTAATTAAATTACATAAAATCTAATAAAAACAGCAAATCAAGTCTCTTCTCCTTGGTTTTTACTTTCACGATTATTTTATCACAGTTCGTAAGGCATTCAATCATCATCGCACTCATCTTCATCCAAACTACAAACCCAAAAGTAAAAACCAAAACGACGAGCATCGATCCTGTTTAAAATCATCAATCGACTCGATACATGATCTAAAGGCACAATTACAAAAATCCACCCTTTCGTAAGGATGGCAAAGTTCCTATCGTTCCCATTTCAGGCGCAAATAATGAAGATGAAGGTGTGGTTTGGCACGAAGGTGTTGGTTGGAGATTCACATATTGCCTAATGGATGTTAATTGCGTCATTGGACTTGTTCTATTGACTAGTGGATTGGTTGTCGTGAGAGGTAAATTAGTTGCTCTTGGATTCGACGGTGGCATAATGTTTTGTATTCCTATTTCATTTACTTTTTCCACTAAACTGTAACCGCTTAGTTGATTAGGAATCGGTTTCGATGATTTTTTCTTCCCCCGTAAGTCGTAACCTGCAAATCAAATGAAATATTAATATTTACTCCTAAAATTAACATCAAAAAAATTTTCTTACCAGTTCGTTTACGGTCGACTTGTCTCGTTTTTGAATTTGAACTAGGTGAATCCGGTTTGAAAGTTCTTTTTAGTAGATCAGCTCCTCGCGAGACTCCACTGCTTAATGCCATTAAGCCTAAAAAGAATTAACTTTTATTAAAAATTCAATTTTTTAAAAATTTATTTCTGATGTGACTCACTGGGTAATCGTAATGGGCTGAAGGGGATTGGAGATGGAGGCGGTGAAGAAGGTGGCGTACAGTCGGGTGAATTGCACGGTGTAGCTGTGGGTGAATACGGATGTGTCGGACTAGGCGGTCTTGAGCAAACTCTGGGTACGCCAGCACTGATGCCTCTCTCGTTCAATAATTTAGCTAAGCCTATTGTAGTGCTGAATGTAGAAGTTCCACGTTCGCGACATTGTGGACTGTTCAACATCGGCGGCGGTTGTTTCGCAGTAACAGACATTTGCGTCGGTGGCAAACTAATAATTTAACAAAAAAAATCAACAAAAATTTTCACAATTGTTAAAAAAAAAAAAAAATTACTTACCTAGATGTGACTTGTGTGTTTTCATCGGGGTGTAATACTGTCGACGTAGTGTAAGTATAACAAGTGCCCGTAGATTCGAATTTCTTCCCCGGATGAATGTAATCTACAAGGAAAATCCGGAAGAAAAAAAACAATTAAATCATATACAAAAAAAACTTTTGAAAAGAAACTCGATTAAATCTTTTACCATCGTCTTCTTCGTAATCAGTAAGCGTAAAATTATCATCAAGCTCGTCTAACTTGCGTTCACCTTTGACCTGGACGCCGGGTCTCTCCTCGAAAATTCCTCCGAGATGAGGAGTGGCCAACTGCTGCCAGTGGTGTAACGTAAGTGAACCTAAAATGTATAAATTCACCAATTTAATAACTTCCAACTTTTTTTTAAATATCGCAAACTGATTACCCTCCATCGGCTTGATGATTTGCAACTTCTCCGGCATGTGATATGACCTGTAATTAAACGGACCGAGTCCCATCGACCCCGTCGACATGATGGAATCGGGAGTCCGACATTGTCCTGGCGTGTGAGTGCCGTCGCTACCTAAATCGTAACATCCACCGCCGTGCCGAAGTGAAAGTTGATATTCGTGTTCGCTCTGACGCCTGAGACTCAATCTGCGCAACGCCGATTCCAAATCTTTGGAGCCTGGAATGCCCGGTCGTCCCAAACTCGTTATCGACCTAATAAAAAAGAAATCAGTAAGAAAAAATATTTTTTCAAATATTTGATTCAAACTCACGAGCACATGCTGTCGTCATCAGCGTTGTAATTGCTATCAGTCATGACAGACCCTTCCGAATCCGAATTTAAGAGACTGTCAACACTGGGGGGCCCACTTCCCACGGAATACGATGAGTCCAAAAGAGGGGGCAGCGGCGGTAGGAGAGTGCTGTCGCCTGATCCTCCCGACACGTGATGCGTGGACGAAGCGATCCCCCTAGCGGAATAGCAACTAGTGAGTGAACACGTCATGGTCCCTTGGACGGCACTGGACGAAGTGTAAAGATGAGATAATTGTGCGGGCGATGTGTACGACGAGGCTGGCGTGCTCCGCCTTTGTCTTGCATACCGAACGGTTTCGAATATTTTCAGATTGTGAAGTCTAGATAATCAGGAAAAAAATTGTTAAGTTTAAAAATTATTTTTAGAAAAATGTGAAAACTCAACTGTTTGTCGCTCTTGACTTGTTGCGAGACTTCGTTGTCGGAGCTGAGAGAATTTTCCAGCTCCGATGCGAGAGAATCGTGGTTGTAGTAATGTCCGAACGAACGTCTCGTGGCGGTTGGTAATGATTTTCGTATTGCGTCTCGTAATTGCTCTTGGTTTTCGTGCAGCATTTCAACGACTTCCGTGTATTTTTCTTTAAGATCAGACAACTCAGTTGTAAGTTCCTGTTGACATTCCCTTGCTGCTAGCAAGTGGCCTTGAAAATCTTCATTTTCGACCATGATCTGGCAAAATAATTCGTGTAAAAAATCATCGAAAAAAAAAATTATCACAAAATCAAATACCCTCTTGTTCTTCTGCTGCAAATCAACCATCTGCGCCAATAACTGTGTAATTTCCTCCTGCTGTCGTAAATTGTCATCAATTTTCTTTGACAACTCCTCCGACAGCTGATCCACTTGCATGTTCGCTTCAGCTATTAATGAATTTTAATTTTATTTAATTTAATTAATTTGTTGCAATTTTTTTTAAAGGAATAAATATCTTACACAATTGCCTGACTACATCTTTAACTAATTGCTGTTCCTTCTCCTCGAAGTTCGTCGTTTCATCATCCAAGACATTCACCTCCGATTTGAGCTGTTCGTTTTCATCTTCCAATTTTCGAATTTTCTTTTGCAAAACTTCCCAACTGATGTGCAGAGATACTCGATCTCGAGTGCTAAAACATCAAATTGTCATTTAAACATTCTTAATCTTAAAATTGAATAAGAAACTCACGTTGGAGAAGTAGAATTGGAATCAGACTCCGAATAGTCAAGATCGTGTGCATAAATTTGTAATAGTTCTGTCTTCATGGCCAACTCGTGTCTCAACTGAGTTACCTAAACGGAAAAACCAAACATTAAAAACAATTTAAAAAAAAAAACCAAAAACAAATCACACCTGATCGCTGATTAGAGTCATCTCCTGCTCAAGTTGATCATTCTTCTGTTCCAGATCCCGATTCTTCGCAAGCAACGATTGTCCAATCCGTGCTGCCAACTCCAAATCTTTCTCTTTCTACAGAAATGTCAACATTTAAAATTAATCATCATAATCAAATTTTAAATAATTTTAAGTAACTCACTTCCTCCAGTAGTCGTGTAACAGCTTCGACATCATTATAAGTCTTCGTCATCTGGCTGACACGATTCGAACATAACGCTGTAATAAAAAAACATCAAATTTTCAAAACGATGATACAACTTACCAATAACAAAACATTTCCACACCTGTAGTTAATAACTCTCACCTACATCGCTAGATAAATCCGGATATTGCTGGCTAACCAATCTCCAATGTTTTTATTTAATAGAAATTTACGATTTAAAATTTACTACGGATCTGATTTTCAACTGTACACAAACGTGCGTCAATTTGATAACGAATCCGGTATTGCATAAAACGTAAATAACCAATCATGACTTTAAATTGTGATTGTTGACCTCTGATCATAAATAATCGATAGTATAATAACAATACCAATAGATTGCGCAATCTCACATTTTTTTTCCTTTTATTATTTTACATTTTGTTTAAAAAAATAAAAAAGGGAAGGAAAACTAAAACTGCACAGATGGGAATGTAAATAATTGACAGTTACTGCATTTACACATAAAAATTACAGTGCCAATCATTTATAATTAAAATATTTCGTAACTTTACCTGTTCCACTTAGTAACCAACAACCTTTACATCATCGCACTTTATCACGACTGAGAAAACTTTTTTTTGTTAAAAAAAAGAATAAAAAAACTCACTGAAATATTTAAGCGTTTCTTCGGCTTGCTCAGGACTCAGATCTACATCGGAGTCGAGTTGGAGTGCGGGTGATGGAATAAACCAGTCTTGATTTTCATAACCTGGAGCAAGGAAAAGTAAAAAAAGAAAATATAAATAAAAAATAAAGAGTACATCAGTACAATAACCATTAAAAACAATTTTTTTTCCTCCTTCAAGGTGAAAACAAACTTTAGTTACACAGGATGCATTAATGGAATATAATAATTACTCGCAAAAAGATGATGTTAATAATTCAAAACCCTTCATTTCGGGACACGCCACGAAGGGAATCGCGCCAAAAATAATGAAAAAAGAATTTAAAAAACTCACTTTCAGACCTCTCAGTGCACTTTAATGTAATTAATCTTCTGTAACTGTACTTCCGTGTAAAATTTGAGTAAAATCCAACATTTTAAAATGAAAATTTCATAATTTTTATTTCGTTTTATGCAAATATTTAAACCAAACACGAAAATAATTACCGTCAACGACATAATTTATACCTGCACCGACTGCCCGGGTTGGATCCAAGCGATTAATCGTGTGTGGTGAGATTGGTGGATCCAAATCGGCTTCAAAAATCTCCATCTTTAACGCTATTTACGGAAAAAACGCCGAAAACGCACGATTTGTCGATTTGTAAACGCTCGGTTAGGAAATATCCCCGAAAATGATGAAATCACACACGTAAAAACACCGTAAACATCCACCGAGATCAACAAAAATCCGACGCAAATAATCGACGAAAGATGGCAATGAAAAGAGGTCGCAAACTCAGGAATGAAAACGTAAAGATTACATTAAGCGATTACAAAACTGCATCCACAAATCCAGTAAAAATCTGCCCAACATCACCATCGGTGCGTGGGAGGCCGACATAGTGGCATGGCGTGTCTGAAAAATCCCATGTTGGAAATATCGATCGACCCGAAACCCAGTTTCGAGGAGCGGTCGTCATAGCAACCGACTCCCAAAATCAATATGGAGTCTGCGATGCGGTTTATTAAACATTCGCACCTTTTTTACCCCGTCCTGCAGTTGCAAACAGGAAAAAATAATGCTTCGGTTGAGGTAAAGGTCGAATTTTCTTGCGTGGAGAAAACAATTACGGGTGTAATGAGTGGAAAACGAGTAAATAAACGGAAAAAAATGATATTTTTCAAAGTTTTACCTGAAAAGTGCAAGAAAAACGCGTCCATTTCGGTTGATGGCGAGTTTCGATGTTTCGTGCACTTGTCTGAGTCAATGATTTTTCCTTTTTGAATCTTTAATTATTTTCGCTTTAACCTTCCGTGAGAAAAGAAACGTTTCTTTGCCCCCCAAGGGGGGTAACCAAGTTCACGATAAAAATAAAATTCGACTCTTTAACCCTTGTATCTTCACATAAACGAGTTTTCCTCGACGTTTTTTTCCCTTTCTAATCTATTATTTACAAGTTCACTGTTTCCTTGTAATGTTTTCTTCGGTGAATGGTATTTACCCTCATTTCGAGTGTATAAAATCTCAAAATTTATATTTTTTTGTCACGATTTTAATGGTGGAAAACTCGTTTTTGTTGTTTTTCTTTACCAACAAATTATCAAGACACGGCATCTGAATTGGAGTCAGTAGAGCTCTTAAAATGACTTCATATTTCCTACCTGAGAAGGTGGTTAATGTATCGGCTCGAAGTTTATAGCGTGGAATATGTTCCTCGATCAAGCTGATTATCTCGACTTCGGGTAAATCTTTGTAATTACAAATTTCTGCAAATAAAATCGGTTTATATTTAAAAAAATTACACGACTTAAAACAAGTTGATAAATAAACTTTATAAACCACTTAATTCTTACTAATTCCATTTACTTTTAGAGTTTTAAGGTCAAATTTTATGGTAACTAAGGCAGAAAAGACTCAAGAGATGTAATTTTCATATTTTGGTGGGTGATGATTTCCATCTGGTGACGGAATTTGGAAACTAGTGGTCTGTTTTGACGGTTAGCGCCATCTATTATCGAATTATCGAAATATTCTTACCAGTCAACGTGCTGGCATCGGATAAAATCAAGTCATTTTTAATTTGTTTGATTCTCGCATATTTATTCGAGTCGATCACTTGATTCTGCCTCGATGCACCATGAGGATCCAGTTTGACCGTTAGGAAGCTGATCCAGTAGAATTCAGCTGTAAACACCCGCAGTGACAAGTAGAAGAACTAAATTAACACGAAAAGGGAGAATAAAATTAGTAAACAATATACAAAAAGAAAATTACAAAAGAAACTAAGAAAACAAAGTGAAAATCTGGTACAAACCAGTTCGCTCTTACTTCACACACAATCAAAAAATAAATAATTTATTTTCCAAGTGTCCTAGACTCCTTACATCAAAATGAAGTAGACTAGAAAGTTTAATTCATCTTAATCTAACAAAAAAAAAAATTCAGACACATTCTGTTGGTTCTTTAAACCAGGAAATCGCCTTATTTACAAAATTTACACACAAAAAAATTGGAATTTCTTTATTTTCCGATGTTGAAAAGTGAATTACGTAATGAGTCACCAATCCCGCCCCATTTAACCGCATTTAACTCATCACAGTTTACTATCTAGATGTCGCAGTTCGGTTTCCTGTGCACAATTCATTGATGAAGTCTCATCTAATTTAAAGTTTGTTCACCAAATATTTTTGGCACTCGACTTTTCTTTTTCACTACGCCAAAAATAAAGACCAAGGCGTTTTTAAATCTGGATATTACGCACACTAGTCTGGCCTTCCTCACACTAAAAAAGGGATTTAATAATAATGGATCTATACATCGGTCTATATTTTTATTTATTGATTCTTTTGTTACTTTTTTTTACGTTGCTGCGATTTTTTTCTGGTTAAATTTGAATTAGGGGAAATCTTTTTGTTTATTTTATTGATGTTGGGTGATCGTGGCGAGTGTTGTTGATGTAAATGTGATGTTTGTTTGTGTTTGTTTTGGGTTTTTTCGTGATGGAGTGTGTGAAGGTTAAATATTTGTTTGTAATTGCATTAATTTGGAAATAATTATCAAAGCACTTACTGATCAGCACTCATTGATGTAGTCAGCCATTGAAACGCAAAGAGGAAAGGTTTTGGGGTTACTGCGCAACAAGCGCCATCTGTTGGTCACGTGGGAAATGTGGAGGAGGTTCTTGACGTCGGGGTTATGTTCCGGATTATGTTCCGGGTTTATTCGTTTGGTGTTTTCTGTTGAGGTTCTGCGCATGCGGGATGAAATGTCGAGGGAAAAGTATCGACTTCGCTCGCCTTGAATCTTCTGCCCTGCGGCATTTTCATTTCCTCTTGCACAGAAATGTATAAAACCGCATAAATAGGTCCTACATGATAGAAATGTAAAAATAGTTAAAATGTTTGGTAAAAACGAAATAAAATTATAATTTTCTCGATCACTACTCACAATAATGCATATAATAGAAAAATCAATAAAAATTAAGTTTATTTTATAAATTTTGCATGAAGATTTTTCTCAACTAATGAATTAACTTAAAAAATTTATAAAAACGTAATTCGTGTTTCTAAGTTCTCCCGCTAGATGGCGCTAGGTTACGGTTCGAGCCTTCGTTATGGAAGTACATCTGTATCTCCAAACTGCTCGCTCCGTTGCTCGCGGAATGAAATAGGTTCGTAGAGACTAGAAAAGCATGTGTGGTGTTGTGATATACAGATACATGTTGTATGTTCAACCATCACAAAGGAAGTGAGGCGCAGCTCACACAAAATTTATAATTACTCATCATACACCTCATAAGCCGTAGCCTCTCCCACCACCCTCTCATCATATAATTACTCTCTCACAATACACTTCGTTCACAATTTAATACTCTTTTCAATCCCAACATGTGGAAAAGAAATGTAGTGTAAAAATGATTAAAATGCTTGGTAAAAACAAAACAAAAATTATAATTTTCACAATCACCACTCACGATGCTGCATAAAATGGAAAAATCAATAAAAAATTGACCTTTGTCTCATAAATTTTGTTCGAAGTTTAAAATTAAAATTTCACCAAACAAATGAACGAATAAAATTAAATTAAATGTAAAAAAACTAACATATACTTCATGTTTTTAAATACCCCGCCACATCGGCGCTGGGCGAATGTAAGCGAGATCTCCGAAGTCAAATCGGCTCGCCCTCGGGGGCGCCGATATTCGAGTAAATCTCATACACTACACTCCATGATTTATGATTTACAAATCTAAGTAAATCCAGTAAATCCAAGCAATTCCAAGCAAATCCAAGCAAATCCAAGTAAATCCAAACATATACAATTTAAGTTTTTGGATTTCCAGTGTGGTTGTCTCTTATTCAACTAAACCGTTTTTTGAGTGCGATGCGACATTACATGAAATCCTGTGCACCCCAGAATTTTGGATTTGCAAATCCATGCAAATCCGTGCAAATCCTGCAAATCCGTGCGAATCTGGGCAAATCGGGCAAATCCATGCAAATCCAACTGTCGGATTTGCAAATTTGCAAATCCTGTGCACCCAGATTCCGATTGACGCACCCCCGTTGCCCTGAGTTGTGTTTCCGATAGATGGCGCCACTGGATGGAAGCGGCTCATCTACGAATCATTCTGCCCACGGTGTACACCGTGATTCTGCCACAACACTTCATCGATTTCGTCAGTCTCGGGACTACGGGGTTGAAAATCCACCCGAAAAGTCAGTAAAAGGCACAATAATTAGCAAATACCGCCAATTAACTACATTTATGCAAAAAAAAATATTAAAATAATTTATTAAACCAAACGTCCAAAATCCAACTTCCAACTACACTCGTCATCTTCCTCCCGCCCTCTCCAATAGTGGGACGAACCATTCACGTATTGCGTGCGCAGTAGAAACTAGAAAGGAAGGGCCATTTTATCACAGATAGAGGAAGAAACGACACCGTCATCTCATCTCTCTAATAACCATCAAAATAAACCAACAACAGTCAACAAACTCCAAACGCCCCGTAACGAGCAAACCAGAAGTCCACCCGGTGTCGATCGTATCGGTCAGCGCCACCACGGGGCGACTGGAACTCGATTCCAAAGTGCTAGAAACGATTTTGACGCAAAATTCGGTGAAAAACTCCAAAGTCGATATAATCGGCATAGCGGGACCTTACAGAAAAGGCAAATCCTTTCTCCTCAACCTCTTCCTCCGGTATTTGCGACGCTCCCGGAGTCCGGATTGGCTGGAAACCGACTCGGAAGAACCTTTGGAGGGATTTCATTGGTCTCAGGGAGCTAATGCCGTCACTTCCGGTGTCTGGTTGTGGCCGGAACCCCTTGTGGTGGCCGGGGTTTCAATCTTCCTGATGGACACTCAAGGGTCTTTCGATCCTGTACAGAATTTTGAGACCAATTCCAACATTTTGGCGCTCTGTACGACTCTTTCGGTAGTGACGATCTTCAATTTACACAACAACTTGCAAAGTTACTATTTGGATCAATTCCACTTTTGTTCCGAATACGGACCAAAGGTCCTGGGGACTTACGATGAGAATGCTATGCTTTAAAATGCTTTAATAAGTTTTAAGAAGTGTCCTGCTGTCTCTAAAAAGAAGTTGATTACAATGCTGCATAAAGAAAGAATACGAGAAATGAGTAATAATCGAGACTTAGCGGAAAAAACTGATTTTTTTCCGCAAAGTCTCGATATTAATGTCGAATTCTCATAGGAAAAGGAGTTTTTTTTTTTAAATTTAATTATGTGACCTGTAAAAGATGAAAAATTGTCGCCTCTAACAACCTTGGTATAAACTCAGTAATGCTGCATCGTGTACGGTATCGTGTATCGTAAATATAAATATAATGAACATAAAATTTATCTCAGAATGAATTTATTCAAAAATTATAAACGATTATGATTGTAATAAAAATTTACGTCATAAAAGTAAAAGGTGAAACGATACTTCATTCGATGAAAATTTTTGCTTTATCGCATAATGGTTCACTATCAACCAATTCCACCATTTCACCTTCCTCGTCTTTCTCCTGTCAAAAGATAAAGAAATTAATCACTTGACCAAACCATGTAACAAACTCACCACTTACTTTAAAAGTCAGCGATTCTACATTTTCAATAATGCTTTCGGCTTTGAGTTTATTTTTTAAATCGCCTGTGGTTTGCTTTCCCTTCGGCAAAGAGATTTTTATCAAACGTTCCTTGTAAACGACTTTCACACTGATTCCATCTGAAATAAAAATATAATTACGCGGTTCGCTCATTCATTACGGACTTAATTCTTACCTTTGCAATCAGTTTTTGCCGGTGTCTGGTTTGTGTTTGTTTTTACCATAACTCCCCCGTCTCCAATCAACGCATCACCTTAAATAATAACATTTAATCACTAAACTAACCAAAATGTTTCACCGCCATTTTTTACCTTTCGTGTCAAATTGTTTCCGGTTATCTACTGGATTCGCTGTAATGGAAAAATAGAAACGAGATTGATGTGTAAGTGAGAGTAAGAGAATTATGACGGTTATGTACAGTGTACGTACCGAAGTTGCTGAAGGTGCCCCCCGTCACATCGCGTGCAGCCCCAACGCCCGAAAAATCTGAAAATAAAGTGATATTCTTTAAAGAAATGTTTGTTTTCTAAGGATCGATCGTAAACCGCACTGTGTGACGCCATGTTGCTACTGTAGTTGTGTAGAAAATTGTCAATTGAACTTTTTTATATTACTGCCGTTATATTCTGAACCAATGGGATGCGGTTTGGATTATTCATGTTTTCACGTGTCAAATTCAGTTTTTTCTTATCTCGACTTCCGTTTGAAGTGTGATCCATGTTTTTTTTCTTGTTTGTTTTTGTTTGCTTGTTATTGACTCCACTTCCTTCCTTATTTTTAAAATACATTTTTGCATTTTTCATAAATTAAATATAGAAACTATTAATTTATTTTTTATCAGTTTAAGAAAGGAGTGAAACTAGTGTGGGTGGAGTAGTCAATTCATGTCATTAAGGCAAGATAGGCAAGATAGTACGAGTATACACACATGAGTCAAAGGTGACGATATTCAAGTTTCAAATACGGTAACCTTGAAATTCTTCTTGGATGTTCAACATGTGTAACCCTGAAAATTAACATCATTCTTGCTCTTGCATTGGTTTTTTTTTTAGAGATTAGCATTTTAACTTACTAGAGTTGCAACAAGATTTTTTTTAATGTATTTCTTTGTCGCAGGTAAATGATTTTTAATCTCTTATCAGTCTTTCAGTTTTTTATTTTCTCAAGTAAAATTAATTAATATTACTTATCTGTTGTGGTGATATCACACTATATTTCACTATATTTTTATTTTTATGTAGAAACTGGTAAATTTTAAATGATTGATCAGTGAGTGTTTTTTTTAGATACATAGACTTTATTTCCTGTTTTGTAAATTAATAGATAAGAGGTAAACTAGGTTTTTTTTTAAAAAAATGAAAGTGGTTTTATTCAACGGTTATAAATTGTTATTCAAAACACACATGAAGTTTCGTGTTGTTATTTAACTCCATAGAATTCAGAACTCTCTTCCCTTCAACATCCTGTGAAGAAAATTACAAAAATTTAATTTTTTTTTTATTTAAAAAAAAAATATTTTTTTTAGTACTGTAAATTTTGCCGTCTTTAAATCTTTTCCAGGAAAGATGTCTTCTTTATCAATTATCGGTATTAAATCCCTCAAATGCACATGAATCGGAAACGTGTCTTTGCCATCGAAGATATTCACTACAATTTTAGCTATAAAAATAATAATGAAAGATGTTTATTACATTTTATTAATTAATCAAAGTTCAACACTAACGGAAATACAAAATAACTCGCCCCAAAAATCGAAACTTAGGTAGCCATTTTAAAAAACATACCAGTGTCAGTCTTGTCTTTTTTTCCTCCAATATTTGTTAAAACGTTCCCATCTCCAGCAGAAACAAGTCGTCCTTAAAATAATAAAGAAATTGTGCGTGAAAATCTCATCTCACACGAAAGATGAATTTTTTGTGACATTTTTACCTGTTTGGCTGATTTCTTTCTTTTCCCCACCTGTAGAATGTTAAAGTTATTTTACATTAAAATTTAGCCTAACACATTTATTTGGAAAAAATAAAAATTACACACCGACAATAAAATCCCGATCAACTTTTAGGTCCCTTCCCGCACACCCAACTTCCTGAACTGTGATCGGAACCAAAACAGACGCTTAACTAAATGTTAAATTATAAATTGTGATACCTACAGTTGTTTTTAGCCATCTCTGCTGGTTTGTTGAAGGAACTGAGAGTGAATGAGGAAGAGGCGTTAATGTTGTCATTGGCCACCATGGCGCGTGGCGCTAGTGAGCTAAGAGAACTGTGTTAACACAAACTGCTAAACGTAAGCTAGAAAAATGCGCATTTGGATGAAAAATCATGTGTTATTGTCCACACAGTGATCACAATTACTAACATGAGTAGTTATTAGGGTAATCTTAAGCAAATCGTCCAATTCAATCTTCCCACAAGTGACAAACACTCGTCAAATCTTTGTCAGACGGCATAGCATCACCAAAATTTCATTAAAAAACTGACAAAAACTGTAAATTCACCTAAAAATACGAACAAAAAACCATTCATTAAAAGTCTGACTAACCTTCCGACCAAGATAGTGGAAAATATTGACTCCTCATTAGTAAAAACAAGCTGAGAAGTTTAACTCTAACACCGCAGCCTGCCCGCTCTCTCCATGCCGCCCGCAACCCGCCACGCCCGGCATGGCGCGATGGGTGAACACCGTATTCGCTTTCCGCCTACTCCCGGCATTTTTCTCTTTATTTCAACAGATTTTAACTCATTTTCGCAAGCTAACGAACTGATAGTAGTGTAAGAGTAGGTAAGAGTAAGTGACACTAAGTTTTAGTGAGAAACAAATACAAAAACATCATGAACTTTAAGTTCATAAAGTGATTTTTATTTCCTGCATTAGCGGGCCTTTTAACTGCTTGTATCCAATTTTTACCTTATTAATAGTATTCCTATAGTATCAGGAAATGAGTAGCCACCTTTCTTGAAGTTATATTTTGGCATACAATAGTATTTAGGCATAATAAACAGTGCCTTAACAACCGCAACAAACAAAACAACTTGTATCCATGGAAGCTTGCACTCCTGACATAATAGTTCCTCATGATTAGTGGAATTTTAGAGTATGAGATTACAATTTTAAAAAAACCTTTAGTGTACAAGGAAAAAGAAGGCAAAAAAACAGCTCCACTTAAAATTTTATGGTGATAGCTTTTCTGCAACACACAGAAATCAACAAAGTGTCAAATTTGTGTGCAACAAATCTTTGGCCGAGTGGGAAACATACCGTAAGCAAACACTTGGCAAACTGAAGTTTTATACGTTGAAAATTCGGTTTAATTGTTGTATTGGGGCCTTTCGATTTTGTCATTGGTTTCGATGAGTCATTGGTTAATATTTTAGGTTAGAATGCATCTTTTGTTGCTTTCTCCCTCTTTGCACTTGGAAATAGAGCAGCTTATTTATCAGATTTATAAAAGAGGAAAATTAGGGTAGGGTGGGATAATAATGAAGTGATTTAAGCTTACATGTCGTAAGCCGAGGTAGCATTAAAAATATGATCCATCAGTCGTTCTTGATTTAATTACGTGGATTTCCTCCATTTTTATCAACCTTTATATTTTCTATTATTTGTAATATAATAAATAATGGTAACAGAAATTTTTGAGTTATATTTAATTCCATGAAATCCAGAAATCTCGTTCCTTTATTCACATCCTGTAAAGAAAAAAATAAATGTTGAAGTTAAATTTAAAAAAAAAAAATTATTTTCTATACTTTAAAAACTGCACTCTTAAAATTTTTTTACACCTTGCCACCATTTGAACACTTTTAAATGTAAAGGAACGATTTTATGTGTAAGATATACACCTTAATTAGCTAAATAAATCATCTTATTCTTAAAGGTGTTCAAATGGTGGCAAGGTGAAAAAATATTTTAAGAGTGTGCCTGTCCAAAAAGCGACGCTCCAATCTATTGTATAATCGCCATTGTAAATATTTTTTTTCAAAGCCATCATATCTATTTTTTGTCTAAAAGAAAATTCGTTAAAACTCCTAAAAGGCAAATTATCTGCACAAATTAACACGTATGCTTTCAGTTTTTATTTTATTCCATCATTACATTTCAACAAAATTAACTTTTCCAACATTTCATCAGAGTTTTCTCCAACCACCTCACTGCTGCACGAAAACAAATCATCAACGAGCGCAGCCGACAGCAAAGGTGTATTGAACTTAATAAAAATTTGCCTGATACGGGAATACTGATTTTCCAACAAAATCTCCAAACGTTTTCTCCCATCTTCCACATACTCTATAAATTCTTCCGTCGCGGTTTTCGACTTCATCTCCGATGGGAAACAATAGAAATCATCTTCCTCCTTCTTCCCCACAACTTCATGGTACATTTGTATCTCTAGAAGAAAAATCCTCTTGACATCTTCGATGCGATTTCTCGGAACCCATCTGAGTTTAAAATACGGGTGCGACACTGCGGCAATGATTTCTCGTCCGACTCCAGCTTCCAACTCGAAATATTCTTTGAATTCGTCTTCCACGGTTTCTAGCAGTGTGATCGCGAGTTGTTTTGCGAAATCGAGTTTCTCGTTTGCGATTATGGAGGATAATTTCGATCTAATCGACGACAAACTCGGAATCAGGGCCCCGAGAGGCGACTTGCCTTCTCTTAACAAGTGAAGACATTGGGCAAAAGGTTTCGTGACCGTCACGTAATCTTCCAAATACCCCAGTTCGCCATCTTCGAACGGCGGCAAATTCAAAATTTGACAAATCATTCCGAGGTTTTGTTTGACGCTGTCGTCCAAAAGGATCTCGATGTAGTTGTAGATTGATGTCCAATTCGTGAGTTCCGGATTCGGTAGGTTGATTTTGCATACTCGGTTGATTTCTTCGGTGGATTTATCGTTTTGTCGCATTTCGTGCAGCAAATTCAGACATTTGCCGATTGCCAACGACTGGGAATTGTCGGTGACAATGGTTTCGAGCGTGTAAACGATGCTGGGAATGTGGAATGGGTTTTGTATGATTTCTTTGAGTTCGAAGGAATTTTGAAAGTGCGATCCGTTGTTGGTGACGATGCGGCTGATTTTCTCTCGTGGGATTTCGAACGTTTGAATCACGGCTTCCAACGGCGTCCAGATGTTTGCTGGGATGCGGATTTGTTTCAAGTGTTTGAAAGCCAACGCGACGGAGTTTCTGTTGAGTTGAGCGTTGAGCCAGTGAGCGGTCACGCCCAAATAGTTTCCAGCGTTCGAAGACGATCGTAGGTCGGCGGTTAGACAGATGTAGTTGGCGCCGCGTAGTTGTGAGATCAGATTTTCTTTCAGTTTGTTGAAATTTCCGGATATTTGACTCTGTATCGTTTGGATGCTAAGTTCATAATCGCCGATTGTCGGATTGAATCCTGTTTTGGATTGTTCAAAGTTTCAAATGTTTGTTAAGCATTGTTATGAGTGCAATTTTGGTTACTGTCCTTTTGCATGTGTTAGGGTGATTCGAAATCCTCTCAGCTTGGAGATTCCGAATATCCATGCCGCGGGACTCAAAAATGTGTGAAACCATGTGAAGATTGCAATTCTCGCAAAAGTACATCGTTGCGCACATCCACCGACAAATGTGACGCACTTTTGTGAGTTATGCTACTTCATTTCGCATGGTATTGCATATTTCCCAGCCGGAATCCCCAAGCTGAGAAAATTCCGAATCATCCTAACACATATAAAAGGACGTTATAACGGAAATTGTACTTGTTACCGTACGGTATGCGTAAAAATACCTTTAATCATTGTTTTAAACAATTCGTTCTCTATGATCGGTGTCAGATTGATCGTCGACACCATGAAATTGAAAATCAACTGTCCCGCGTCGCAATTCAGACGTTTTCCCCCTTCTGTTCCACTTTTCTTTTGCCGTTTTTGTGATGGGGGAACGTCGTCAAGTTGATGATTTTGGTAACAGCAATGGTAGTGATAAGTGTGACTACATTGTTCATCCCTTTTTACGATGTCTGACTTGGACGATTTATCCTCTACGGTGATGTCTGTCCTGTAAGGTGTTTTGACGTCCATGATAATCGTAAATACAAAACATACAATACGCCAAATGAATCGACGAG